>JAVJIF010026404.1:0-85230 GCA_038442645.1 Agave tequilana
TTTTGGGCTAAGGAAGGGTGATTAAATCCCCACCTTATCTTGTTATTGGGTTGGTGCCCTTAAAATCAATTAGTGCAAGTGTACAAGATATGTAAGATTCACTCAAAGCGATATAAATCAACCAAGAAGTGAGTCCTATGCTAAATGCAATGCATACCGTACCTTGCTCCAGCACTCTTCAACAGTAAAAAAAATGAATTGAAAAAAAACGCGTGCCTAAAATGCAAACGTCTAATCAATTTTTAACTTTTGCAACAAACGTTTTACTATTGATTATTTAGCAGGCTTATGTGATGGCATATAGGAAATAAAGAATTGCAGAGAACTAGAATTTGCAAAGCAAGCAGCCCTGCAAAAAACCTATAGTAGTCAACTCGTCCTTGCCGCGGATCCGCGACTTTTGCCGTGGAAACGTGGCAATTCAGAGGGCCCTTGGTCTCTGCTTTCTAGAGCAGAGGTCCAAGGCCACTTGTATGTCACTGCAATATTAATTTCCTGCTTTGATTGCCCTGTAACCTGCAACAGAGAAGAAAATTCGTTTGTTAAAAATTTTCAAAAAAAATTCAGATTTCAATAAAACATGTTACCCTCCCCGGCAACGGCGCCAAAATTTGATTGAGGCCAAACCTGCACACAAAATAACGAAATTATAGAACTTAAGAAAGGAGATGTGCAAGTGCTCATTCTTTCCGCTATAGCATGGCTATGCGGGTCGTGATCCCAAGGAGGGTTTTGCGATAGAAGCGTTTACAGTTTTATTGAAATCGTTATAAAAATAAGCGAAAGTTCTTCTCTGTTTTTTAAGTTAAGAAAATGAAAAAGAAAGTTTGTTAATAGTTAAAGTTAAGTAGAAAGTGAGAGATGAAGAAGGTGGAAGAAATTAGAAACGATGGAAAGCGACTATGTACAATGAAGTGGAGAAGAAAGAGTTGGAGGAGGTGGTGATCTATACTAAAGAAGTAAAAGAAAAGAAAGAAAGAAAAGTGAAGAAATACTTACCTAGGTTGATTGATGACTTACTTGGAAACCTTTTGCAAATTCTACCTTTTTGCTTCGGGAGGCGTTCAACGCATAAATCATAAACTCGAGCTCAGTCCCGTGCAACATTATATCGTCAAGCCTAGCAAGAACGAAGTGATGCGGATCTTGGAAGAGGAGAACGTCTTCATGAACTATCGCTGGCTCTCACGTAGCTTAGTTATACTTGCTTTGGATTTCACTTGTAAACTCAACAAATACAACCAAGGTAAAGTAGAAGAGGAAGTAAAAAGAAGCTTTACCTTTATTAATTGCAGAGACAATGGAAGAAAGGAGGCGGGTACATCGGTGTCACTCTCAACGTCAGCCTCTCTCTTACTTACATGAATCTTCTTCTACCCTAAGTTACATACAAATTACATAAAAAAGAAAAGAAAAACCTAAACTACAAAGAATGAAACTAGGCTAAATTCTAATCTGCCTGGCATCCCATTTTCAGCGCAAGTACAGGCCTTTTATAGGCAAAAACCCAACAACCAGGATCCCGGAGAGGTCGGGGGAGCAAACGCTCTCCCTAACTCCATCCCCAACAAAGCCGCGGAAACGCTGCTTGGCCGTGTTTCTGTGGCCAGGGTGTGGCCAGATGGCCACACCCTGTTGGTGGGTTTCTCTGGGAGTTTCTTCTGCCTTTATCTTCAGTTTGTTTCTTCGTTTTGGTCCAGGATTCTGACGAAATGGCCTTGGATTCTTGGCTTTAACCGACTCGATCCTGAGAGGATTCTTCTAACCGGTTTCAACCTCTTGATTTTGCCTTGATTTAGTGAGTGCGAATTAATTCTGATTTAATTCAAAATTTTGGTGGGCTTTGGGCTCATTTCTCTTCACTCCTTAAAGATTGGGCCTGCAAATAAATCAAACAATAATTAGGACTATGCAGGCTTTTATTCTATAATATATGAAAATGTGACACTAAATATGCAACATTAGCGATCAATCAGTCTTCTTAGCCACTAACATTAGTGAGCTACTATCGGGTCCGATCCCTGTCAAGTATAAGGATCCAGGTAGTCCCACCATTGCCTGCACAATAGGACAAGCCGAGATAGTCATGAACTTCTTGACTTGGGGGTCAAGTATCAACTTGCTTCCATTCTCAGTTTATCAACAACTCAGGTTGGGCGATCTTAGTCCAACTCGAGTCACCATCCACCTGGCTGACCGTTCATTAAAAGTTCCAAAAGGGAGATTAATGATGTCCTGATCCGGGTAGGGGAGTTCATTTTCCCTGTCGATTTCATAGTTCTGGAGACACAACCTGTGTCCAACTCCAATCATAGGGCTCAAACTCCTATTACCCTAGGGCGACCATTCCTTGCTACTGCCAATGCCATCATCAATTGTAGGAATGGGTCCATGAGGTTAACCTTTGGGGACATGACTGGAGAAGTCAATGTCTTCAATCTAGGAAAACAACCCCGCAATATTGAGTATCAAACATTTGAAGTCAACCTAATGAGAACTTAACAAGTGAACATCGGGAAGAATTGAAATTAGAAACTGAGTGTGACTTCGAGTTAGAGTCTGACGACTTTAATCTTGATCAGGTTGTAGATTCTGATGTGAATTGGCCTCGAACCCTATTTCACCGATAATGGAGCCAACAAATTTGACTAGTCCTTCCAGTGAGCCTTCCTCTTCCTTAGAATTGAAAGCCTTACCTACGCATCTCAAGTACGTCTATCTAGGCGAACAAGAGACTTTCTTGTCATCATTGCCTCCCATTTAAATGACAGGGAAGAAGATCTTAAAGCAATTCTAAGAAAACAAAAGGAAGCCATTGGTTGGACTATGACCGATATAAAGGGAGTAAGTCCGACCGTCGTTCAACATCGCATTCATCTCAATGAAGACACCACACCTAAAAGAGACCCGCAGCGTAGGTTAAACCCTATAATGTAAGAAGCTGTTCATGCTGAAATTGTCAAACTCTTAGATAATGGGATAATTTATCCCATTTCTGATAGCCAATGGGTCAGTCCTGTCCACGCGGTTCCAAAGAAATCCGGTTTCACCGTAGTGAAAACGAGAACAAAGAGTTAGTTCAAACTCGACTTCCCATGAAGATCCGAGTTTTGCATCGACTATGGGAAGCTTAATGATGCAACTCGTAAGGACCATTTTCCACTTCCCTTCATTGATCAAATGCTCCAACGTTTGGCGGGTCACGAGTATTACTGTTTCTTGGACGGTTACTCGGGGTATAATCAGATCTCTATTGCTCCTGAGGACCAAGAAAAGACTACATTCACATTCCATTTGGACATATGCTTATCATCAAATGCCTTTTGGCTTATGCACTGCCCCACAACGTTTCACGTTGCATGTTGAGTCTTTTCTCTGATATGGTAGAAGATTCTTAGAGATCTTTATGGATGATTTCTCCATCTATGGAGATTCATTCACTCAATGTCTCCACCATTTAGAACTTGTCCTCCACGTTGTACTGAGAAAAATTTGACATTGAATTGGAAGAAATGCCACTTCATGGTAAAACATGGAATTGTCTTGGGGTCATGAAATTTTCAAGAAAGGAATTGAAGTGGATAGAGCCAAAATCGAGGTTATTGCTAAGCTTCCCATGCCAAAATGTGTTAAGAACATTAGATCCTTCTTAGGACACGCTGGTTTCTACCGAAGATTTATCAAGGATTTTAGCAAAATTGCTAAGCCCTTGACTAATCTATTAGCTAAGGATGTGTCCTTCACTTTTGATACTGAATGCATGAATTCTTGGGAGAAGCTTAAGAGAGAGCTTATTTCTGCACCAATCATATCTGCACCGGATTGGTCTAAGCCGTTCGAAATCATGTGTGATGCTTCCAATTTTGCCATAGGCACTGTCCTAGGACAACGCATTGGTAACAAGCAGCGTGTGATTTACTACTCTAGTAGGACTCTCAATGATGCTCAACTGAACTATACTACGACTGAGAAAGAATTCTTGGCAGTAGTGTTTGCCTTAGAGAAGTTTTCATCCCTACCTACTAGGGTCCAAACCACCATTTTCACCGATCATTCTGCGCTTAGGTACCTCATGATGAAGAAGGATGCCAGACCCGACTCATTCGTTGGATCCTCCTTCTTAAGAATTCGATCTCGAGATTCGAGACAAGAAAGGCGTAGAAAATAACGTTGCTGACCATCTCTCACGGATCCCTAATTCTCCATGCAACGAAATTGCCCATAAATGAGGATTTTCTGATGAAAATCTCTTAGCTATCTCTAGGGAACCTGGTTTGCTAATATAGTGAATTACTTAGTCACAAACCAAACTCCGTCTCATTAGTCCAAAAGTAATTATATACCGTTCTTATCCCAAGTCTGGTATTTCTTTTGGGAGGAACCGTATCTTTTTAAGTATTGTTCTGACCAAATTATTAGGAGATGCATTCCCGATGAGGAGGTTAAGAGTGTTCTATCCTTTTGTCACGAACTTGCATGCGGTGGACACTTTGGTCCCCGCAAGACTGCTGAAAAAGTGCTACAAAGCAGGTTCTATTGGCCCACTTTGTTCAAGGATGCGTGTGAATTTTGCAAGACGTGCCATAGATGCCAAATGGTAGGAAGGATCTCAAAACGAAATATGATGCCCCTCAACCCAATTCTAGAAATAGAACTCTTTGATGTTTGGGGCATCGACTTTATGGGTCCATTTCGTAATTCATTTGGAAACCAATACATACTTGTTGTTGGGATTATGTGTCCAAGTGGGTAGAAGTCATTCCTTGTAAAACTAATGATAACAAAGTTGTCATAAAGTTTTTGAAAGAGAACATTTTTTCACGCTTCAAAACCCCTTGTGCTATCATTAGTGATAATGGCACTCACTTTTACAATAGAACCTTTGAAGCTCTTATGCGAAAGTATGTCATAACTCACAAGTTGTCCATACCTTATCATCCTCAAACCAGTGGGCAGGTTGAGGTTTCCAATAGACAAGTCAAGCTTATCTTGGAGAAAACTGTGAACCAAAACCAGAAAGATTGGTCCATCAAACTTGTAGATGCCCTATGGGCCTACAGGACCGCTTTCAAGATGATTCTAAGAATGTCTCCTTATAGGTTAGTCTATGGTAAAGCTTGTCACCTGCCCGTTGAGTTAGAGCACCAGGCCTTATGGGCAATCAAGCAGTTAATTTCGACTAAACTAAGGCCGGTGAACTTCGGAAGTTACAAATTTCCGAATTAGAGGAGTTAAGAAATGAGGCCTATGAAAATGCTAGGATCACTAAAGATAGAGTTAAGATTTTTCATGATAAGCACATCATAAGAAAAACCTTTGTCCCTGGACAGAAAGTCTTACTCTATAATTCTAGCCTTCATCTTTTTTCAGGAAAATTGAAATCAAGATGGACTGGGCCATTCGTTGAAAAAATCGTGTTTCCACACGGTGCAGTTGAGATCAGTGACCCCAAGAATGGAAATGACTTTAAGGTAAATGGTCAACGCCTTAAACTTTTTCTGGAATCGTGCCGGTAAATGAAACGGCTATGGGTCTCTTTGACCCAGTGTATCGATAACTTTCCTCTTTTCCATTTTATTTCATGCATCGATACATTTCTTGCATACATTGGGGACAATGCATGAGATAAGTGTGGGGGAGGGTTCTAACATGACTAATATAAAAAAAAAGAAAAAATATATATAAAATTTTTTTTGAAAGGTTAGAACAATATTTTGATATATTTTTTGTAAGAAATTAAGTCAATTTTAAGGAATAAGAAAATCATAATTAGGATTTCTTATACTTGGTCAAAGTCAGATAACTTGTTTGACTTTTAGGGTTAGGAAGAAAATTTGTGAAAGTAATTTAGTGTTGATATTTACCTTGATAAAATATTCACACTAAATACACTTACACACTTAGGGTTTAAAAACAAAGACTCTTATGCCTTATGAAAAAGAAAAATAAAAAAAATCTAATTATTGATTAGCTAGGTGCTTTGGCCTAAGCAAGCCGTGGTATTTATGCAAAAGATAATTAGAGATAAGTTTGAAATATATATATATATATATATATATATATATATATATATATATATATATATATATATATATATATATATATAAATCCTCTGATTAAGCTGGGTATTTGTGCCTCATGAAGCATAAGTATTCACGCCTAAAAGGGGTACATCTTATAAATAAAAACTTTAGTTTCGTGGCCTTGTCTACTCGAGTGTTTAAGTCCTTAGGGGTGTTTTCTCACCTGGTGCCCTAAAACTGTCCGTTTTGGGTGTCACCGACTGAAGGCTCGTTACATGGGCAGATTAGAAAGCCTAATGGAATTGAGGAATAAATACCACCAAAAATAAATATAAATAAGGCATAGGAGTTAATGTTAAAGAACCCTTAGTCAAACTTCTCAGTCACGATGGTGCATATGACTCAGGATAAAGTAATAGACTAGATGAGAAATACAATTTGATTCCTTACTTTGATTGATGACATGTTTTTGAATAGAGACTAAGTTTAGGAATGAAAAGTTTGATATTCCTATAACGTATAGATTACTTAAACTTTTACAAATATACTTCAAATATTTTCTCCTTTCAAAATGCTTTTCAAAAATACTAACATTTTTTCTCTTTCTTTATGAATTTTGTGAGTGCAATCCACTGAAAACCCTCACGAGACAAAACTCGTCCTTCTAGGGATAACCTAGAGGTTTAACGGCTTGTTGCACATGCTCAGTGCAATCAAGTGACCTGCGAGGTATAATAATTGATTAGAATTAGTTTTGATGTTTTGCTCGAGGGCGAGCAAAAGATAAGTGTGGGGGTGTGATTAGTCACATATATAGCATACATATTGTCACATTACCATACTTGTTATCTAAATAAATCATATTAATAAGTCCTATTTTTCTTTATAAAATGCAGGCCCATTGTTAAAGGATAGAAAAGAGAAACAAGCCCAAAGCTCATCAAATTCTGAATTAATTCAGAATAAATTTGAAATCAGGGAATCAGGGCAGATCTTGGCAAATCAGAGAGGTTGAAAACCGGTTGAAATGTATCTTACTTTGATTGATGCATACGACTCAGGGTAAACTAATAGACTAGATGAGAAAAATAAATTTGACTCCTTACTTTGATTGATGACATGTTGTTGAATAGAGACTAAGTTTAGGAATGAAAATTTTGATATTCCTATAACTTATAGATTACTTAAACTCTCACAAAAATACTTCAAATATTTTCTCTTTTCAAAATGCTTTTAAAAAAAACACTAATTTTTTCTCTTTCTTTATGGATTTTGTGGGTGCAATCCACTGAAAACCCTCACGAGATAAAACTCATCCTCTAGGGGGTAACCTAGAGGTTTAACGGCTTGTTGCACATGCTCAGTGCAATCGAGTGACCTGCGAAAGTGGTCTAATAATTGATTAGAATTAGTCTGATGTTTTGCTCGAGGGCGAGCAAAAGATAAGTGTGGGGGTGTGATTAGTCACATATATTGCATATACATTGTCACCTTACCATACTTTTTAGCTAATAAATCCTATTAACAAGTCTTCTTCTTCTTTGTTTAATGTAGGCCCAATTGCTAAAAGAAAGGAATGAGAAACAAGCCCAAAATCCCACCAAATTCTGATTTAATTCAGAATAAATTCGAAATCAAGGAATCAGGGCAAATCTTGGCAAATCAGATAGGTTGAAAATTGGTTGAAAAGAATCCTCCCTAAATCAAGCGGTTGAAGCCAAATAATCAAAGGCTGTTTCGTCAAATCTTGGAGCAGAAATAAGAAAACAGAAGAAGATATAGGAGATTCACCAAACGAGGAGAGCCAGCCAACTGGGTGTGGCCATCTGGCCACACCAGGGCCACGAAAACGCGGCCATGTTACTTCTATTGGGGGAGCGTTTGCTCCCCCAATCTTCCCGGGATCTCCGCCTCTGGTTTTTCCCTATAAATACCAGTTTCAACAGGGCAAAAAGGAGCGAAGACTAGGATTAGAATTTTTGTTTATTTTCTAAGGATTTATGCTCTTTGTTAGATAGTACAAAAGTTGTATTTTGTTTTTTAATTTGTAGTCCAGTACAAATACTTGTGAGAGAGAGGAATTGAGTGCTTGTATTTGAAGATTGAAGTGACATCAATACAAGAATCAAGCCACATTTTCCTCCACTCGTATTACGGTATGTCTTGCGTTATTTACTGGCCTTCTTCTTTATTTTCCATGAGTAGCTAAATCAATTTTCTGGGCTCACTATTGTACCTCTCTCCATTTCTTCTTCTCTTCTGGTTTTTATGAAAAAGACCCAATGAATCATTTGCATGCCTTACTTAAAGCCTTTCTGCTTGAAAGTGCTCTTGAAGGCACATGAGGATGGGTTTAAATTTTAAACTCTTACTTCTTTTATGAACGTTTCTTGAACTATTTTTACTTCATACTTGCTTCTTCGCGCTTGATGATTTAACATTCGATTCGAAACGATTTTTCAAAGAAAAGAGTGAACTCTTCCAACCATCTTATGTGCTTTACTTCAAGCTTTCTAAAGTCAACTTTAAGCTTTACCTATGATCAATTTGAGGCACTTAGGATTTCAATAGAAGAATAAACTGTTGAGTAGTGAGATAGTGAGCCCAGATTTTCTTCCTTATTATAATCAACACAATAATTTTTGAGCTTTTTAAATCATCTTCTCCAAAGCCTTCTCTAAAGTTGCAATTTCTCTTTTAATCATCTCCTTCTTTCCATTCTCTTTTTCATTAAAAAACGAACACAATTCTTTGTTATTAAATGAATCACCGAAAAGCTTTCATCGCATTCCTCCTCATGGACATGACCCGTTAGCCACAAGCTACACGGTAAATTCTTAACTCTTTGATTGTTCTTTCATTTTAGCAATCAGGTATCTGAAGATTGAAAATTTTCAATGACGAGTTTTTCAGATGCTGATTATGCAGGTTGTAGAGTGGATAGAAAGAGTACAAGTAGAACATGTCAGTTTCTAAGAAATTTTCTTGTTTCATGGTTTTCTAAGAAACAAAATTATGTAGCCCTCTCAACCATCAAGGCGGAGTATGTTGCGGCTGGGGCTTGTTGTACTCAAGTCCTTTGAATGAAACATACTCTCCTTGATTATGATTTGTATTATGACCATGTTAAAATATTTTGTGATAATACTAGTACTATTCATATGGCTAAAAATGCAAATCAATATAGTAAGACTAAGTACATAGAGATTCGATATCACTTTCTTATAGATCATTATGAGAAAGGTGATATTGATATTGATTATGTTTCTACTGAATTTCAACTTGCAGATATTTTTACTAAACCACTTTATTTTAACAGATTTTCTTTTATATGTGGTGAACTAAATATTTATATTATTGATTGATGAGATTTCTTGGTTGTTTACTAACCTTTTTGATGTATGATAAAAAAGGGGAGAAGTATTTGTGGTGGTTTCATGTTTTGGTTTCATGTTTTGTGCATGTTTATCTTATATATATTTTTTATATATGTGTTCATGTTTTATACTTGATAATAGAGCATCATTTGAGGGGGAGCTTTTACCTCCCTCCTATATTTTGTTTTATATCTTATATGTTTTGTCATCATCAAAAAGGGAGAGATTGTTGGCCCAAAGGTTACAATCCGCGGGTTATGTATTTTGATGATATTAAACCATATAAAAGCTATTAGGTACTAATAGAAGTTCAAGAATGAATTTCAGGTTGGTACAGGTATGGATGGCTCAAGCATGGGACACTAAGCTCTAGTTCAATCACTGCTCAACATCAAATTTCAGAGGCGCTTGCTTGTAGACATATCTTGTAAATAGTTTTTTTAAAGATTAGTATATATGGTTGAAGCTCAAAAATACACACACGCCAAAATGCACGATTTTCAAAAGTATGATTTTGGTTCTCAAATTTCCTAAAATATTTTTTATCAAGCTTTTGAACTTATATCTTGTAGCTATGTATGTTTTCTATCTTCCAAAATCTAAACAAAAATATTTTAAAATTTTACATATCTTCAAAAAGTTTTTTTGAAAACTATTTTGGCCAAGGTCGGTCGACCGGGCGGTCGACCGTGCCTATTACAGGACAGAATGGTTGACCACATGGTCGACCGAAGTTCTGGCAATTGGGGGTGTGCATGTTGTGCACATTACCGATCGACCTGGCGGTCGACCGATCCCTATTGCGGTCGACTGACTGTAAGCAGCCAACTCTTGGTTTGGCACGGTCGACTGGGAAGTGCTAACGGTCAGATTTTTGAATCTACCGGTCGGCCGGCCGGTCGACCGCCAGTGTGCCAGATTTGCAATTCTGACTGTTTTGTTTTAGTTGTTTTTAAAACATGTTTAAATTCAAAAGGTGGATAGTTGATTTTGAGGGTCAATTTATTCCTCCTTTATGCTGGTAAAACTATTCTAAGTTTGCTCTTCCTAAAACCTATATAAAGGGGTCATTAGGGTTAAGTTCATCACAACAACAATTTTGAAAAGATTCAAAGTTTTGTGCTCACTTGAGAAAAAGTTTTTGTTTTTGTTTTTTGTGCTTTTATTCTCTTAAATTCTCTTCAAGTTTTGACTCTGAAAATCTCTCTTCTATTTTTAAATTTCACTTACAAAATCTTGAGCTTCAATCTTATATATTATTCTCTAGGGTTTTTGTAAAGAAATATTTTCAAGAGAGAGTTTGTGGTCTTTTGATCACCCAGTGCTTATTGTATTGTTGCTACGCTACCTCTGGACTAGAGGAGTGTGTTGGGGAGTTGTGTACTCCATAGTGGTTGTAATTCCTTTGGTGAAAAGTTCTAGTGGATTGGAAATCCTTCACGGTGGTGAACGCGGGGACGTATAGCGGTGGCTCGAACCTCGAAACAAATCTCTTTGTTTGTGATTGATTTACTTGTCTATCTTTTCTACTTTATATTCATTCGTTTATTGTCGATCTATACTCTTATAACAAGATTGTATTGAGCATCTCAAACTCTTATCTAGAGGAATCACGAGAAAGAAGTCCAGAACCCTTCACAGAGTATACGGCTTCTAATCTTACTTTGAGTGATCATTTGCATCATCTGATTTTTATTTTGCATTGAATATTGATTTGATTAGCCTTACACCTATTCACCCCCCCCTCTAGGTGTAATTTCAGCACCATCTTAGAGAAAGAGCTTTAGTTTAGGGTTTACTTTTATTCTTCAATGTAATTTTTATTTTTTTTAGGTTAGATAGAATTACATGATTAAAAGAGAGAAAGAGTTATTTTAGGATGACACTATTGTAATCTTTTCTCAAGAAACTTAAACTGAATGTGACAATCAATGGAGATTTCTCACTTTCTTCATTGTGCTCGATTACGCTGAAGCCCTGCTTTATTTATTTTCCTCTATTGCTTTGCTTTATTTCAAGATAATTTTCATTATGATTCAAACAGTAGAGGTAAGTGTTCTTATTTTATTTCTTTTTATTTATGATTTTTGCACCAACACTTTTATTTATTTGTTTCCTTTTCTTTTGTAACTAAAACAACAACAACACCATCATTTCTTCTTCTATCATCTCCTTCTTAGATTAGCTTAAATATTTTTATTTTTTTATAAAATGGAGAAGATAAATATTAACTAGTTTTGATAAATTAAAAGAAAGAAACTTACACAACGCTTCCATCGTTGCCCTCCCTGTGGATAATTACCCGTTAGCCCTACGCTACATGATAGCATCGAGGACCTGGCACTTCTCTAAAAGTGTATATTTTTCTATGCAGGTTTGGCTCGATCAACATCCGTAGAGGATGAGTTCTCTCCTTCCTTCCATTTGCCTTTAAACTTCTTGGAAGGAGTCTTGGCCTTTGGATTCTTTTTGCCCTTAAGCAGCTATGACAGCATCTGCTTAAAGGTGTTGATAGATTCTTGTTGGGCTCTAATCATATCGAATTGTTCCTATTGGACTCGAGCCTGCTCTACGAATCGCTTGGCCATCTTCTCGGGAGCCACCATATAAGCAAAGGCGGTTATCCCTGAACTGGAATTAGAAGATTGGGATTCGATGATGGCGGAATGCTCATCATTCACCTCAATCCCCCTATCCAACAGATTATAGTCGACTAGGGTGATCGTTCTCGTGCGGGTCCGAGTGTGTTGGTAGACCCCTTCAGGTTTGATAAGGACATCTTTCAAGGAGACCAATCAGCATCCGACTCCTTTGAGCTGGTAGACATTTATTTCCACTTGGACTTGCTTGGTGTGAAACTTGGCCCACCATGTTTGCAGTAATTTCTGGGTACTTAATGTCGGAGAATTATTTTTCTTCCGGGATCGTCGTCTTTTGGATGATTCTGAAACCGTCGACAATCGGCTAAAAATCAAAAGTTTATTTGTCTGAAAGCCGCAATGGCAATCAAAGAGAATTGCCAAGATTAGTTGCTCACAGTGGCATCAAGAGGTGATTGATGGATGCTTCTCTTCCTTGTCAGGTAGTCCCTCAGGTCTGTTGAAGGGAAGCCTAAGGAACTAGCCTTGAAACCCTAGGAGTGAGGGATTTTTGGCTGAACGTGGGTCTCGCATTTTTTGTTGAAATGCAGACCTCGCGTTGAGTTGAAATGCAGTCATCGTATTTAGAGTCAAAAACACAGGCCGTAAGTTGTTGAAGAACGCGGGCTTTACATTTTGAAACTGTCAAAATGCGGGTCTTGCATTGGGCGCAGACCTCGCATTGTTGAAGAATGCAGGACTCGCGTTCTGGGACAGAAACACGGCCCTTGTGTTGCTTAAGAGAAATGTGGGTATCAACCTCTCGTTCTAAATCTACATAATAGATTGTCTCTAAAGAATCTTCAAGCTGTTCTCGATGAGTGCAACGTCTTTGTCGATGTTTAGCATTCTGGTTAAGCTATAAAGGCTATAGGGAACCCTTGGCAACCTGAAATTGCAGGGTTTGGAGAGGAGGGGCAGCAAAATTGATCTTCACTATCGCTTTGGTCGTACACCACAGCTTTTGCCTTGTAGGTCTCCTGAGAGACGTTGACGCTGGTAGCATGAGCTGCACGAGAGGTTTTCAGAACCTTTTCAAAAGTGGCACCCTTTGCATTGTAAGCAGTGGTGCGGGCCACTTCAAGAATAATTTTCAAAGAGGTTCGAGATCAAGTCTCAAAAGAGACTTTGCGGTGTTACCGCATTGCCTTAGGGCTAGCAGAGCATGAAAAGGAACTTCCCCAACTTCCTTTGGTCGAATTCAATGACGGGGGACTCTACCATCATCTCGAGGAGCCGGACATCGGCTTGTGCCACAACGTTCTCATTAGTATAGAAGGAATTTTCTAGCAGAGTCGTCATCTTTTGTTTGGTCAGAAAAGGGTTCTTGGTCGATGTAAGATTTTTTTCAGTGGCTAAAAAATTACAACAGAACGATTCTAATTACAAAAGAGGGAAGAAGACTTGGTTCTTCCCTTTATCTAAAGCTAGGTTCTTTGAGTGGCAGTGAAAGTGATTTTTGTTCTGTAACGCCCCGATCCGGCGGGTACGGAGACGCTACTGCGACGTATATACGTAGGTCAGAAATACCCTCACGTATACGCTAAGCATCAGTACAGGCAAGTAAAAGAGTACGGAAGCACGTGGCATATATACATTCCAACATAAGGATTACAAAGTTATCACAGAGCATGATATATTGGTACATGTACATTATATCACAGCCAGGTACAAAAGTAAGAATTACAATTTGTACGGCAAAAAGGTGCTCATGGGCTGAGAAGAAGATCCCCGAGCTTGCAGGAAGATTCAGGAACAGAAGGAGCTAGGACCAGTCAGCCTGCTTCGAGAGATAAGCTTGATCTTCGGTGGAGGGCTCCGCTTCAATTCAAGCTTCAGAACCTGAACATGCAAGTCCAGGGGAGTCAGAAACTCCCTAACAAATATTCAGGTGAATGCCAAGTGTCGTGCAGAGATAAGTATATGCGTGTTGATATAATTCAAACAGTAATAAGTATCAAGAACTGTGTCGAGTGCACATGTATAGTAAGCATACAATGGAGACATAAGATGAAAGTGATAAGGCCTGAATAAACCTATCATTACTATTTTTAATATTTGTACTTATTACTCGTTCTGCCCATATGTCTAGGTATGTGTAATAGCGTCATAGCACACATACATCCACATATGAGTAAGTCGAGCTGTTATTGGAAACCGACGGGGGTATCAATGAACAATGTTTACAGTGGGTCCCGTGCATACCCGGGACCACGGCCCAGGATTGTTCCGTTGCTGGAGGACGGAACCTGCCGTAAAGTGTTCAGTAGGGTCTTATAGGATGCCCTTATCAAGATGCTACCAGGAAGGAGGGAGCCAGCGCTCCCCTCGGCGCTCCCCTCGGTCGCCTGGAGGCCTTCAGGTCAAACCGGACATGTAGTTGCACAACATACCTAATACCACTGTAAACACGAACATATATTGATAGCCGCAAGTTTCCCCCGACCAAATGCAAGTTGTCCTTTTTTATGACTTATTATGCAATTATCTGTTTACGGGAATAGCAGGTGCAAGGTATGATCAGGATTTCAGGAGTCCAAGAGTACATGAGTATTATAAATTCAGGTCACTGTATATGATACAGGATAATAAATACAGGATTTTCGTAAGTATAACAATCTCAAGCCCAGTATCAATATGTCATAACAGGGCAATTATCAAGTTGTAGTATATTAGGTGCCATGGGAAATATGACTGGGATGTGAAATTAGGAAGGTGAAAAGTGACAGCATGATACATGCAAGTATGTCAGGAAAATAATGCACTACTAGTCAACATGACGAAGCGGGAAAATCTAAATAGAAAGCGAGAACACTCGCCTAAATCTTCAGGAAATACCAGGAAATCCCAATCTCCAGAATCTAGGTAACCAACGCGTCAACGCGTTCAATAACAAATATTATATTAAAAAATAAAGAGAGTGGATGAATCAGAAAAAGGAGAATGAAGACGCAGGGGTCGCAGACGCGGGGGTCGCGTCGCATTGATGTCACAAACGCGGGGTCTGAGACCTGTGTTAAGTCATAACACAGGAAGAACGCAGACGCGATCACGTGTTCCACGTCGCATAAACACAAAAACGCGAGGATCGCCTTAAATAATTAATTGGACGCAGGGGGTAAACTCCGCGTCAAGCAATCACACAATAAGAGAAAGAGAGAGACAGGGAGATGTGAGAGACATAGGAAAGGAGGGGACAGAGATGTAGTGATGGGAGAGGGAGAGAAGCAGGTTTTAGGGGAAAAATTAGAGAAGAAAAGAAAAGAAAAAGGAAGGAAAGGAAAGAAAGAAAAGCAAAGGAATGAAAGAAAGAAGAGAAGGGGGAGGTAGGATGACCGTGGCTTGGCCGGCGGTCCCCGGCGACGGCCGGAGTTGGCCACAGAAGGTGGCCAAAGCTCCAAGCCCAAGCAATCTAGAGGGTGCAAGTGTAGTTCAAAAAGAAAATAATAAAAGAGAGAGAAGAGAGGAGGTATATATTTAAAGGAGTCATTTGATTATTACAAGTTTGCCATTGGGTTTAATAAATGAGACTTGCGTCTCTCTCAAGACGAAAGCTGCGTCTCTGTCATACCCGCATCTGGCTAATTTTGAGCCAGACACAGAGATCAGATCCGCGTTTCAGATAGAAACGCGAGAATCGCGTTAATAGAAAAGACAAAAAAGCATGGTGATCAGATCAGAGTTTATATTTTGAACGACATAACATTAAATGCGGAATGCGGAGAGTCTTCGCATTAAATGTTAAATTCAGGTTGGGTGAACCTCGTGTCAGCAAGGAGAGAGAAAAAGCAAAATATCAGGATAGAATTCCGGTATCTAAGAAAACACCGAAAACTCAGGAAAAGCCCGAAAAATGAAGTATCTTGAAAAGTTTCTCAAAAATTCTCAAAAATAATAAATATTATTTTAAAATATTTGGTTAAATCAGTTTTTAGAAATTTAATCCCATTTTTAAAATAAAAATCCTGAAGTCTACCATGGACGGTGTCTACATCGGGTCGGCCGGATTTTTGATAAATTCTAAAAAATATCAGAAAATTCATTTAGATAGAAAATATGATTTTAAGAAATAATGTGAAAGCCATTTCTATAATTTTAACTCCGTTTATAAATTAAAAATCTCAGAGTCGATCAGCGACACTAGTCGACACCGGTTTTGAAGATTTACAACTTGATTCAGAAAAATTTCAGAAAATCATGAAAAATTTAGAATATTAAAAAATAATATTTAAAATCGAAATTAGTCAAATCTGAATATCAGAAAGGTCAAATCATGCCGTATTTCTATATGAGTAAGAATTTAGATAATAGAAAATAAGGAAATACGCTCCAAAAATCAGGACACATGGTAGTGTACGTATACTGAGAATGGGGTGTTACAATCCATCCACCTTATTAAAAATTTTGTCCTTGAAATTTCGATAATTGGGATGTGGAGGTAGAAAACAATAGGGAAAAGGAATTTTACCAACTAAGATGTAAAGAGTTGGGGGTAACGCTCATGAATAATATCCTCTCGTTCCCACGTAGCTTCTCCTGGGGCATGCCTATTCTAAGAAACCAGTACTAATGGTATTGCCTGACTCTTCAGGGTTTTGACACTTCTGTCCAGAATGGCCATCGGCTGTTCTTTGTAGGATAAATTAGGTTGTAGTTCTAATTCTGAGTGATCTAGAATGTGACTCTCATCCTTGACATACTTCCTCAGTTGTGATATATAGAATACATTATGTACTCCTTCTAATGATGGTGGTAATGCCAATCGGTAAGCCACATCTCCCACACGATCCAAAATTTCAAATGGACCAATGTATCTCGGACTATGTTTTCCGCGAGTACCGAATCGGATTACCCTTTGGTTGGTGATATCATTAAAAATACATGATCACCTGTTCTAAATTCTAGCGGTCTTCTATTAGTGTCTGTCAAACTCTTCTGTCGGCTCTGTGCTGTCCGGAGATGATCCCTGATAATTCTGACTTTATCTGTTGTCTGAACTAGAATATCTGGTCCCATAAGTCTTCTTTCGCCGACTTCATCCCAACATATTGGCGACCTACTTTTTCTGTCATATAATGCTTCAAATGGAGCCATCTTGATACTGGCCTGATAGCTATTATTATAAGAGAATTCTACCAAATGAATATAGTCTTCCCATGACCCTTTAAATTCTATCATGCAGGCTCGTAATATGTCTTCAAGAATTTGGATAGTTCGTTCAGATTGTCCGTCTGTCAAGGGATGATATGAGGTATTGAATTTCAGACGAGTTCCTAAATTTTCTTGGAGACTTTCCCAGAAATGTGATCGGAATCTCGTGTCTCTATCTGACACGATGCTAACTGGAATTCCATGCAGACGAACTATTTCTTTTATATATTTATATGCAAGAATTTCTATTGACTGACCTACTCTAAAAGGTAGGAAGTGAGTTGCTTTTGTGAGGCGATCAATGATTACCCATATTGCATTGTTACCCTTAGGATTGCGGGGTAGAGCTTTAACAAAATCCATGGTGATATGTTCCCACTTCCATTCGGGAATCGGTAATAGTTGTAGGAGTCCAGCTGTTCTCTGATGTTCTACCTTTATTTGCTGACAAACCAAGCACTTTGCCACATATTGGGCTATCTCTCTCTTCATGGCATTCTAACAAAACTTCAGCTTCAAGTCTTATACATTTTATTTCCCCCTGGGTGTATGGAATAAGCCGAACTGTGTGCCTCTGCCAAAACTTTCTGCCGTACTTCCCCTTGTGGTACACAGATTCTATTACCAAAATAAAGTGCACCATTCGAATGAATACGGATATCCGTCCTTAATCCAGCTTCCATTTGAGCTCTGAATTTCTGTAATCTAGGGTCTTCCTTTTGAGCTTCCTTAATTTCATTTATCAGGGTTGGTTGAATCAGGAAAGTCATTAACTGACCTGACTCATCAGTTCCTTGTATTAGCATTAAGTCCAACTTTATGATTTCCCGAAGCAATTCCTTCTGTTGAGTAAGTTGTAATAATACTTTGTTCTCTGGTCTCCTGCTTAATGCATCTGGAACTGTATTGTCCTTACCAGGATAGTACTATAAGTCTATGTCATAGTCGGCCATCAATTCAAGCCACCGCCTTTGCCTCATATTTAATTCTTTCTGTGTAAAGATATACTTAAGACTCTTATGATCAGTATACATTAATACTTTGTCCCCCAGAAGGTAGTGTCTCCAGATCTTCAACGCAAATATTACTGTCGCCAGTTCTAATCATGGGTTGGGTAATTTCTCTCATGTGGTTTCAATTGCCTAGATGCATAAGCTATGACATGACCATGCTGCATTAATACACATCCTAGGCCTTTTCTGGATGCATCACTATATATAACCATCCCTCCTGTTCCTGAGGGAGTCTTCAAGATTGGAGCTGAAATCAGTCTTTTCTTTAAGTGTTCGAATGCTGTAGTACATTCCTCTGACCATAGATACCTTTCTCCTTTTCTGGTGAGCTTTGTTAATGGGGCTGCGATTTTGGAGAAGTCTTAGACAAATCTCCTATAATATCCAGCTAATCCAATAAAGCTTTTAATTCCTGTTACTGTCCTAGGGATTGGCCAATCTTTTACTGCCTAGATCATGTTAGGGTGAACTGAAATTCCTTCTTTTGAAACTACATGACCCAAGAAAGCTATAGGTCTAACCAGAACTCACACTTGCTTTTCTTAGCATAAAGTTGTTCCTGCCAGAGAGTCTGTAGCACTATCCTCAAGTGTTCTGCATGCTCTCTGTCATTTTTAGAATATATCAAGATATCGTCGATGAACACCACGACAAACTGGTCCAAATATGGCAAGAAAACTCGGTTCATCAAATCTATAAAGACTGCTGGGGCATTGGTCACTCCAAAGGGCATAACTAGAAATTCATAATGACCATAGCGAGTTCGGAATGCTGTCTTCGGAATATCTTCTTTGTTCACTTTTAGTTGATGATAACCTGATTGTAAATCCAATTTTGAAAATACTCGGGCCCCATGAAGTTGATCAAAAAGATCATCAATTCTTGGTAAGGGATACTTATTCTTGATGGTAACTTTGTTTAATTCTCTGTAGTTTATACACAACCGCTTACCACCATCTTTCTTGTTGGCCAATAGTACTAGAGCTCCTTGTAGTGAAGTACTCGGTCTAATCAATCCCTTGTCAGAATATTCCTGCAACTGCCTCTTTAGAACTTCTAACTCAATGGGCGCCATTCTGCATGGGGCCTTAGATATTGGGACTATGCCCAGAATGATATCAATGGAGAACTCAATTACTCTGTCAGGTGGAAGTCCTGAGATCTCTTTAAATACTCCTGGAAGCTCATTCCAAACCGGTACTCCCTTTTCCTGGATTTTAGCGGTAGTCATCTGTGTTTTTCCCTTGGCATGTTTATGTTCTCCTTCATATTGAAACTCAGGCTGAAGCGGTATTCTGAAAATAACTTTCTTCTTTCGACAATCAATAATCGCATGGTATTTGCTGAGCCAAGTCATGCCTAAGATTACGTCATACCCTTTACTATCTAGTATGAGCATATCCACTGCTAATGTCATGTGATCAGTCACATATAGTGCATACATATTGTCACATTTCCATGCTTGTTATCTAAATAAATCATATTAATAAGTCCTATTATTATTTATAAAATGCAGGCCCATTGCTAAAGGATAGGCCAGAGAAACGAGCCCAAAAGCCCATTTAATTCAAAATAAATTCGAAATCAGGGAATCAGGGCAGATCTTGGCAAATCAGAGAGGTTGAAAATCGGTTGAAATGAATCTTCCTGAATCAAGCGGTTGAAGCCAACAAATCAAAGATCGTTTAGTCAAATCTGGGAGTTGTAATAGTGAAACCAGCAAGACAAAAGGGAGTCCAAATCCACGCCAACCAATTCTCCACCTGGATGAGGCAAATTGGCCACATCCAGGCCGCGGATCCGCGGCTTGTTGGTGGAGATAAGGGGAGTGTTTGCTCTCCTTATCTCCTCACTCCCTTCCCTCTGGATTTTTGCCTATAAAAGGCAGGGTTTTATACTAAAAATTGAGCGAAGAGTAGAATTAGAATTTTTGTTTATACTTTAAGGTTTAGGCTCTTTGTTAGATAGTACAAAAGTTGTATTTTTGTTTTGCAATTTGTAGTTCAGTACAAATACCTGTGAGAGAGAGGAATTGAGTGCTTGTAACCTGAAGATTGAAGTGACATCAATACAAGAATCAAGCTACATTTTCTTCCACTCATTTTACGGTATGTCTTACTTTATTTACTTGCATTGTTCTTTGTCTTTTATGAGTAGCTAAATCAGTTTTCTGGGCTCACTATTACTCCTCTCTCTGATCCATCTTTTTTTTGAATGGTTTTCATGAAAAAGACCCAATGAATCATTTGAATGCCTAAACTAAAGCCTTTCTTCTTTGAAAGTGTTCTTGAAGGCACATGAGGATGGGTTTCGATTTTAAACTTCTACTTCTTTTAAAAATGTCTCTTGAACTTGTTTTTATCTCATACTTGAACCTCTTGATGATTTAACATTCAATTCAAGACGATTTCTTAAAGAAAAGAATTAACTTTTCCAAACATCTTATATGCTTTGCTTAAACCTTTCTAAAAGCAATTTTAAGTTTTTGCCTATGATCAAGTTGAGGCACTAATGATTTCAATAGAGGAACATGCCATTGAGTAGTGAGATAGTAAGCCCAGATTCTCTTCTTTATTAAAAAAACAACAAATCACTTTTCTAGCTTTATACAAAATTCACTTTTTCCAAAACCTTTTACAAATTTGCAATTTCTCTTTTAATCACTTCCCTTCTCTCCATTCTTCTTTTCAATTAAAAAACGAGCACAATTCTTTGTTACTAAACAAAATACCGAAAAGCTTTCATCGCATTCCTCCTCATGGACACGACCCGTTAGCCCAAAGCTACACGGTAATCTCTTAGCTCTTTTATTTTGCAACCAATTTTTGGCGCCGTTACCGGAGAGGGAACGGTGTATTTATTTTTTAATAAATTTGGTGTGTTGTTTCAGGGACTTCAAGATTCAGATCTAGCATTTAAGCTTTGCAGGAGAGGACTTGGTATTCTGTGCCCCTACTTTCGAAAGTAGGAAACAGAATTTTATGAAATTGCTATTGCAAAAGTTGCAATTTTTGTGGTACTACTAAAACTTTTTTTTGCAGGACATATTGCTTGCAAAAATTAAGTTTTTGCGTGTTATATTTTTGCTATATCTGTTATTCACAATCTCTGTTCTAATCCAACAGTATTTTGAGTGATTGTTAATTGCTTAAAAAAATGTTTAGACTTGCAATCTAGGCATTTGTCTAATTACGTTTATTTTACAATTACTGTTGAAGATAGCTGGAGACAAGGGTGATATTTGCTTTTGAATGCTACTTTTCTATATCTTGCACACTCTGCACAAATCAATTCTAAGGGCAAAACTCAAATCAAGATAAGGTGGGAAGTCATTACCCTTCCTTAGCCTACAAACCATCTCCAAGCACGCACAACCTAAGCCTAAGTAAAATCTGATAGATGTTGGCCTTAGGGACATCTCGAACTCACTAAGAGTTTATCCTAAGGAGGAAGGTGTTATAATTTAACTCCTGCCAAATCGATGTCTAGGAAGGGGATTAAGGGCCGAAAGCCCGAAGGTTGGTGGTTACTTAATTAAGGAACGTCTTTGACGGATAACCGCCCACCAATCTTGCCCTGACCTGGCTGATTAGCTTGTAGTCAAAGTCTGCATTATACCTCCAGTGGACAATCAACCAGTTAGGAGTTGTCTAGGTCAAGGTTACCTTAGACTAGGCTTGGTTGTATTCTCTTCTTGACTATTGGTGATCTTGTTTGTGATTATGTTTGTGTATGCAAGTGTGGTCAAGAGACCCTAATTCATCTAGGTTAACTAGAAACACATCACCACCCAAGTTCGAACCAAGACCGGATTCGGCTATGGATCAACCGACATCTTTGCAGGATAGGTTCTATCCTATTAGAACATCACTTCCATCCTGCATCCAACTTCCATCGGTTGGTGAACATAACTTTGAGCTTAAGCCACAGTTCATCAATACACTCCCTAAGTTCCATGGCTTAGAGTCCGAAGATGCTTATTTCTTCATAAGAGAATTTGAGGAAGTATGCTTAATGATGAAAATCCGACACCTTGCAGATGATGCTATAGGTTGAGATTTGTCCCATTTGCTCATAAGGACTTAGCCAAGAAATGGCTCTACAGCTTAGTGGCCGGCTCTATCACATCCTGGGATGATTTTATCAAGGTCTTCTTAAAGAAATTCTATCCAATTCATAAGACCGCTCTCGTTAGGAAAAACATCATGCAGTTCAAGCAAGAACCTAGTGAAACGTTTTGGAGGTACTTTGAACGCTTCAAAGACCTCCTTGTCCAATGTCCTCATCATGGAATAGAGAAATGGCGACAATGCCAAATTCTTTATGACGGTTTAGACTACTCAACCAAGACCCTCTTAGAAAGTATGTGCCAAGGGGATTCTTGCAGAAAGATGAGCATGAAGAATGGGATTTATATGAGAATCTAGCTGAAAAGACCATCCAATGGGAACCTCCTAGTGAAAGTTCTAGGAATCCAAACTCTATCTCTTCAAAAGGAGATCACCATTCAATTGAATCATCCATAGCTAACGAGGCTAATTTAGCTAACCTAGCGAGAAGAATGGAAGTTTTAGAAACTAAGGAACCAAGTCTAGTTAATCAAGTCAGCCCGAACCAATTTTCAACCCCGGGTTGTACTTACTGTCGGCCATGAATCATGTGTTTGAGGAGTGTCCTGTATTTCAAGCTCAACAATTCCTTTCTGAAACGATGAATGCGGCCTTTTCAAGGCCGAATAATGATCCTTAAGCTCTAACGTACAATCCTGACTGGAGAAATTACCCCAATTTCTCATGGAGCCAACAAAATTATGACCACCCACAGTCAAACCATGCAAGCCACTTCCATCATTCCAATAATTCTTCCAATCATCAACTCAACTTTCCAAATCACCCTCACAATTCTCCCAACAATTTTTCAAATTATCAACAAAAGTTTCTCAACCAAGCTCCACAACCTTCCTTTCAGAATCCTCAGCTTGAAAGGAGAAGACTGACTTTGAGAGAAATATGGAAAGGTACATGAAGAACCAAGATTCCCTCATGCAAACAATACAGAGATTAGAGAGTCAAATGAACCACTTAGCCAATCCACAACATGAAAGGCAAAAGGTACCTTGCCTAGTCAACCAATTATGAATCCTAAGAATTCACAACAAGCTCATTTGGCTGAGGATCAATCATTGAATCAATGTAATGTTGTTCATACATTGAGGTCGGAAAAGAAAGTTGATAACCAAGTGTCAACACCACCCAATCCCAGTCCGTACAATCACACTCCAGCATCCACCTCATCTAATCTCAAGCCTTCCAAATCTGATGAATCTGAAACAAATAAGTCAACCAGTTAGGTGTACAAGCCTATAGTACCATTTCCTAATAGGCTAAAGAACAACAAGCAAAATCCACACATGGATAAGATAATTGAGATATTTAACCAAGTGAAGATAAATGTGCCACTCCTTGATGCCATCAAGCAAGTCCCATCTTATGCAAAATTTCTTAAGGACATGTGCACCAAGAAGAGAAAGACTAATGTACTCAAGAAAGTCTTCTTAGCCACAAACATTAGTGAGCTACTATCGGGTCTGATCCCTGTCAAGTACAAGGATCCGGGTTGTCCCACCATTGCCTGCACTATAGGACAAGCCGAGATTTGTCATGCACTTCTTGATTTGGGAGCAAGTATCAACCTGCTTCCAATCTCAGTTTATCAACAACTCGGGTTGGGCAATCTTAGTCCAACTCGAGTCACTATCCAACTGACTGACCGTTCTGTGAAAGTTCTAAAGGGAGAAATTAATGATGTCCTTATCCGGGTCGGGGAGTTTATCTACCCAGTTAATTTCATAGTTCTTGAGACACAACCTGTGTCCAATCCTAGGGCTCAAACTCCTGTTATCCTAGGGCGCCCATTCCTTGCTACTGCTAATGCTATTATCAATTGTAGGAATGGGTCTATAAGATTAACCTTTGGGGACATGACTAGAGAAGTCAATGTCTTCAACCTAGAAAAACAACCTCGTAAGATAAGAGACCAGACATTTGAGGTAAACTTTGTTAAAAACAATTGTGATGAGGAGAGTGAAGGTATAGAGAATGAGTCGTTATTTCTTAATGAATTATTTAAGAATGAATGCGATTATCTTGATGAGAAGGCATATGTCGGAGATCCTAATGTCAGAGTACCCTTTAAAAAAGGGAAATTTGATTTGAATATCTTCACTTTCGATGAGCCAACCAATAATCTATCGCATGAGAATACAATTCAAGAACCTCCAATTGACATACTCTTTGAAAACCTCTTCGAAGAAGAACTCATGTGTTTGGATGAACAAACTAGGGATATTTTGGTTAATTACACATCTCCAGGAGAAAGTGTTGACCTAAGCTTTGAGGAGATATATGGAACTGAGTTAGAATTCTTAGGCATTCATAATGAAGAGGTTCCAACTGAGAAGTGTGGTGGAAAGCAATTTTTGAATAAGGAATGTAGTCATATGAGGAAGAAACACCTAAAGAAGGTGAGACTGGGGAGGAAGAGAGCTAAAATGATAAAGAAATTGGCCTCCCCACTATGCCCCTTAAAGAGGACCCATTGGAATGATGGGAAGAGAGCTAGAGGGATAAGACTGAAAAAGACCTAGGTGTGGGAGAAACTTGATGTTATACATATTTTTGTATAATATTTGCACCTCTTTTACATTTCTCTTCATGCATCTATACATTTCTTTCATACATTGGGGACAATGCATGAGATAAGTGTGGGGAAGGGTTCTAACATGACTAATATAACTAAAAAAAAAGAGAAATATATATATATATATATATATATATAAATATATATATAAAACTTTTGAAAGTAAGAACAATATTTTGATATATTTTTTGTAAGAAATTAAGTCAATTTTAAGGAATAGGAAAATCATAATTAGGATTTCTTACACTTGGTCAAAATAAGATGACTTGTTTGATTTTTAGGGTTAGGAAAAAAATTTGTGAAAGTAATTTAGTCTTGATCTTTACCTTAATGAAATATTCACACTTTATACACTTACACACTTAGGGTTCAAAAACAAACTCTTATGCCTTATAAAAAAACTATATAAAAAAATAAACAAATCTAATTATTAATTAGCTAGGTGCTTTGGCCTAAGCAAGCCTTAGTATTTATGCAAAAGATAATTAGACAAGTTTGAAAAATATATATATATATAAATCCTCTGATTAAGCTGGGTATCTATGCCTCATGGAAGCATAAGTATTCACGCCGAAAAAGGAAACATTTTATAAATAAAAACCTTGGTTTCGTGGCCTTGTCTGCTCGAGTTTTTAAGTCCTTAGGGGTGTTTTCTCAGCTGGTGCCCTAAAACTGTCCGGTTTGAGTGTCACTGACTAAAGGCTCGTTACATGGGCAGATTAGAAAGCCTAATGGAATTGAGGAATAAATAGAACCAAAAATAAATATAAATAAGGCATAGGAGTTAATGTTAAAGAACCCTTGGTCAAACTTCACAATCACGATGGTGCATATGACTCAGGGTAAAGTAATAGACTAGATAAGAAAGACAATTTGACTCCTTACTTTGATTGATGACATGTTTTTGAATGGAGACTAAGTTTAGGAATGAAAAATTTGATATTTCTATAACTTATAGATTACTAAACACTCACAAATATACTTCAAATATTTTCTCTTTTAAAATGCTTTTTCAAAAACAGTAACTTTTTCTCTTTCTTTATGGATTTTGTGGGTGCAATCCACTGAAAATCCTCACGAGACAAAACTCGTCCTCTAGGGGTAACCTAGAGGTTTAACGGCTTGTTGCACATGCTCAGTGCGATTGAGTGACCTGCGAAAGTTGTCTAATAATTGATTAAGATTAGTTTTGATATTTTGCTCGAGGGCGAGCAAAAGATAAATGTGGGTTTGTGATCAGTCACATATAGTGCATACATATTGTCACATTTCCAGCTTGTTATCTAAATAAATCATATTAATAAGTCCTATTGTTCTTTATAAAATGCAGGCCCATTGCTAAAGGATAGGCCAGAGAAACAAGCCAAAAGCCCATTTAATTCAGAATAAATTCGAAATAAGGGAATCAGGACAGATCGTGGCAAATCAGAGAGGTTGAAAACCGGTTGAAATGAATCTTCCTGAATCAAGCGGTTGAAGCCAACAAATCAAAGATCATTTCGTCAAATCTGGGAGTTGCAACAGTGAAACTAGCAAGACACAAGGGAGTCCAAATCCACGCCAACCAATTCTCCACCTGGTAGGCCGCGGATCCGCGGCTTGTTGGTGGAGATAAGGGGCCCTTCCCTCTGGGTTTTTGCCTATAATAGGTAGGGTTTTGTACTGAAAATTGAGCGAAAACTAGGATTAGAATTTTTGTTTATACTTTAAGGTTTAGGCTCTTTGTTAGATAGTACAAAAGTTATATTTTTATTTTGTAATTTGTAGTTCAGTACAAAAACCTGTGAGAGAAAGGAATTGAGTGCTTGTAACCTGAAGATTGAAGTGACATCAATACAAGAATCAAGCTACATTTTCTTCCACTCATTTTACGGTGTGTCTTACTTTATTTACTTGCATTGTTCTTTGTCTTTTATGAGTAGCTAAATCGATTTTCTGGGCTCACTATTACTCCTCTCTCTGATCCATCTTCTTTTCGAATGGTTTTCATGAAAAAGACCCAATGAATCATTTGAATGCCTAAACTAAAGCCTTTCTTCTTTGAAAGTGTTCTTGAAGGCACATGAGGATGGGTTCAGATTTTTAAACTTATACTTCTTTTAAAAACGTCTCTTGAACTTGTTTTTATCTCATACTTGAACCTCTTGATGATTTAACATTCAATTCAAGACGATTTCTTAAAGAAAAGAATTAACTTTTCCAAACATCTTATATGCTTTGCTTAAACCTTTCTAAAAGCAATCTTAAGTTTTTGCCTATAATCAAGTTGAGGCACTAATGATTTCAATAGAAGAACATGTCATTGAGTAGTGAGATAGTGAGCCCAGTGTCTCTTCTTTATTAAAAAAAAATAACAAATCACTTTTCCAGCTTTATACAAAATTCACTTTTTCCAAAGCTTTTTTCAAGTTTGCAATTTCTTTCTTAATCACTTCCCTTCTCTCCATTCTTCTTTTCAATTAAAAAACGAGCACAATTCTTTGTTACTAAATAAAACACCGAAAAGCTTTCATCACATTCCTCCTCGTAGACACGACCCGTTAGCCCAAAGCTACACGGTAATCTCTTAACTCTTTGATTTTGCAACCATCTTGTTACACAGTTCCACCGGACAATCTATACAAATTCTATTGGAGATGACTACCCCATTACCGGTACTAATCTCCCACTAGTGGTCTAAATTTTCAACAGGTATAGAGTGCAAAGCAATGAAACTATCTGATATGTAACAATGAGAAGCGCCAGAATCAAAGAGGGCTAAAATAGGTTTAGAGTGCACCATGATCTTACCTGTTACCACCTCTCCAGAAGTTTGGGTCTCTTCCGCCGTCAAGTTGTAGGCCCGTCCTCTCCAAAACCTGCTGTTATTCTGCCTCCACTCGGAGCTGGGCGAAAAACCTGTTGTTGTGGAGGGAGAGGGGCCCTTCCAACCATCAGCCCTGGGTTCCTCTATCTAATAGGTGTAGGAAGTGCTGGTAAGGCTCGATTTATTACCCTTATTTTCTTGTGGGGACAATCTTCTATTGTGTGGTCACTGAAACCACATGCCAGGCATAACCTATTAGCCCTACGACGATCCTTTTGCAAGTGACCTGACCTCTGACAATAATTACAAACAGAAAATTTTTGAGTTATCTGAGGAGGGGTCGGTCGGAATGATCGTCTAAGCATCGGGACTTTTGCAGCTCTGACTGGACCTCCTCTGCCTAGTTGCTGAAATGGCCTCTTCATGGCCTGGTTCCTTATCTAATCAAGATTCTTTTTCTCCAGTCCTTGATCTATCTCTCGAGCTATAGTAAGGACCTAGGAATATGTTTTAAGCTGTTGGGGAATCAAAAGGACTTGAATATCCATTTGTAAGCCCTGCTAAAATTTGCTCGCCCGTTTCTCTTCGTCGGCTACCATATACGAAGCAAAATGACTCAGCCTTAAGAACTCAGCAGCATATTCATCAACAGATCGATTCCATTGTTTAAGTCGGATGAATTGCTCTTCCATCTCCTTCTGAACTGTGGCAGGGAAGAATCTATCATAAAAGCTCTTAGAGAAATGGTCCCAAGTGATGGGTTTATCCAATCTTGCTTCTTTAGCTAGCCACCATGTTCTAACCACATCCTTTAGTTGGACTAGGCGACCTCCACCTGATGTTCCTCTGGAACCCGTGCTGCCTTCAAGAGATCTGTGGTGTCGATTAGCCATTGCTCGGCATCAAGCAGTCTTTCTCCCCCTGTAAATATTGCCGGCTGCAACCGCCTGAAGTCTAACACGTTGCCCGGCCTCTGTTCCTGAGGTGCTGTTATCAATCCTTGCCGAAGGAGTTCTGTCTGCCTTTGTTAATTCTCCACCATATTTTGGATAACCCTTAGAATATCTGCATTCCTCCCCCCGGGTCCGTTTTGTGGTTGTCCGAAGTTGTTACGTCCTGCCCTTCTATCCATATCTATATTGCTAAAAGATGTCTTAAAAGAGGAGTGAAAGCAAAAGGTAGATGGACTTTAGGAATCAAGGGAAGGAATTGTTGGCCCAAAAGGTTACACTCTCCATTTGTTTAAAGTTTTGATGATAACAAAACAAATAAGTGCTATTTGGTACTAATTAGTTTGTTTAGATGAGTTTCAGGTTAGTACCATATTTGGAGGCCATTGCTTAGCTATTGCAAGAATTTCTAGGTTCATGAAGCAAAAAAGGCTTTTTGCACATCAAGGAAGGAACATAGAAGAGAAGGCTCTAGCAAGGCATCACATGGCTCAAGACTTCAAGATTGCTCAAGATAATTTGTTAGATTTATTTTTAGTTTAGAATTTTGTTAAAGAATAGTGAATAGGTTTGAAGCTCTTTCACACACGTTTTTGCGCACATCTTGTTTTCCTAACATAAATAGTTTGTATACATCTTCAACCTACAAACTTATTTTGATATACATAATCATGTGTTTTAAGTTTTGTGTTTTATCAAAACTTATTTTGGTATTGGAATTTATGACAAAAACTTTGATATACATATGTTTCATGAATATAGGATTATGCTTAAAATGTTTAAATATCATATTTTTGTATTTGGAAGAAGTTTTGGACAAAACGTATTTTCTAGTCAAAATCCAAGTTTTAGAAAATACAGTTTTTGGTAAAAATGATAAGAGTCAAAAATAGTTCATATTGATTGATATTTGAGCTAAACTTTTTACCACATGTTTATATATCAATGCAAAATGATAAAACTATTTTTGGTGATTTTTATGAGTGTTAAAAGATTTTTCATAATATTTTTAAAACCATTTTCCTATCCATTCCAGACTTCATCCAGTCGACTAGTCTTCTGACTAGTCGACTTGGCTAGAAGTCGGTCGACCGGGTCGGTCGACGGACGTGGACAAATCTGTGCACGTTTGGCAGTCTTTGGACGGTCGACCGTCCCGGTCGACTGGTCTGAGAGCAGAGCTCTCTGTTTGTTTCGGTCGACTGGGCCGGTCGACCGTAGCCTGCAACGGCTATATTCCTTTATACTAGCGGTCGACCGGGCCGGTGGACCGTACTAGCCGTTTGAACAGTAACGGCTAGTTTTCTGAGCAGATTTATTTTTGTCCTTTTCTCACTTAAGTGTGTTTAAGTGACATGTTTTGGTTTTAATACATTCTGATTAGCCTTAAAAATGTTTTATCCTTAAACCCTAGCCCTCTCCTATAAATAGGGGTGTTTAAGGAGAGTTTGGTTACAAGAAAAATTCTCAAAAATTTCCAAAAGTTTAAGGCTTTCAAAAGACTTGGTTTCTTAGTTTTTGTGCTGAAATTCTCTCTAAATTTCTGAAGTGTTTTCAAGTGTTCTCTGATTTCATTTTCTTTTCTCCTTACACACAAGAGCTTCATTCCTACTCATTAATTCTCTAAGGACCTTTGTAAGGGAAGAGAATTTTGCAAGAGAGAGTTTGTGGTCTTTTGACTACTCAGAGATTGCTTGTACTTGAGATTGTGGAGTTGGGTACTCCGGTGTATTTGTGACATCTTTGTGATAGTGGAAGTGGTTGGAATCCTTCTGGGGAAGGCGGGGAAGTAAAGTTGGGTGCTCGAACCTCGATAACAAATCTTGGTGTTTGCGTTTGGTTTACTTTTCCTTGTTCTTGCTCTACTTTCATTGCTATTACTACTTGCTCTTGATTGTCATTACTATATTCACTTGCTTTGTGAGATAGTTGCTCCATAATTTTTAATTTGTGCATTGATTAGCATAATCACCTATTCACCCCCCTCTAGGTGATTTTCAATTGGTATCAGAGCTTGGACTCTAGGTTTTGGCTTTACATCCATAAAGAGATCCTTAAAATTTGCTAATCAACATTTGCATTCCATTTGTCATCACTAGTAAACATGGCCGATAACATCAAAACCCCTCCTAAATTTGATGGACTCAACTTCCCTATTTGGAAGGTTAGGATGACTATCTTTTTGCAATCTTAGGTAGCTTAGTGGCTAAATCATTGACCAAACCCTATGTTGCACCCGATAGTGATGAGAGCACATGGACCGACTTCAACTTTAGAGAATATGAGGCTAACTCCAAGGCCCAAAATTCCCTCTTAACCACCTTGAATGAGGATGACCTTACACGGGTAATTCATTGCCAATCCGCCTATGAGATTTGGCAACACTTATTGATCACACACGAAGGGACTTCACAAGTCAAGAGAGCTAAGATAGATCTCTTGAGGTCCCAATATGAGTCTTTTAAAATGTTTGATGATGAATCTATAGATTGTATGATTACTCGATTTACTAAAATCACCAATGGTCTTTCTTCTTTAGGTGATGATATTTCCAATGATCAAAAGGTGCGGAAAGTTATTCGGGCTCTTCCTACATCATGGGAGATCAAGGCCACCACCCTAAAAGAATTGAATGACAAGGATGAGATGGACCTCATTAGTCTCATTGGGAACCTAAAAACCCATGAGATGAAAAAGAAAGCAAGAGAAGAGGCCGCCCCATTAAAGAAGAAATCCTTGGCCTTCAAGTCTTCATCCACTCTTGAAGACGATGAAGAAAATGAAGAAGAAGATGAGGAGCTATCACTACTTGTTCGCAATGTGAAGAGGATGTACCGGAGGAACAAGCTCAACTTCCGAAAGAAATTTGAAGGCAAAGAGGAGAGGAAAATCATATGCTACAATTGCCGAAAGCCCGAACACATCATGGCGGATTGCCCGGAGTTCAAGAAGAAGATGACCTCCTCCTTCAAGCCAAAGAAATCGGAAGAAAAGAAAGCGTACAAGGCAACTTGGGATTCGGAAAGCGAGTCCGAGGAAGAGGCGGATGTAGCGAATATGTGTTTCATGGCAAACACACCAAAGGTAACCCCTCAACCTCTTGATGATGAAGATGATGAATTAAGTAAGGAAGTTCTTGCTCATGCCTTTGTTGAACTTTTCGAAACTTATGATAATAAGAAGATTGAATGTTATAAATTGCAAAAAGAAGTTGCATTTCTCAAAAATCAACTTGCTTTGGTTTCTAAAGAAAAGGATGATATTTCTTCTAATCTTATTTCTATTCAAAATGAGTTTAATGCATACAAGGTTTCTTGTAAAGGAAAATCTCCTATTGTTGATGAAAAAGAAATTTCCTCTCTAAAAACTAAAATGGTTGATTTTGAAAAAGTTTTGAAAGATTGTGCTTTTAACACTAATAAACTTGAAGAAAAGTTTTCCAAAAAGCACACCTCTCATGCTAAAAATTCACATGCTCACACTACACATAACACTTCTCATGCTAAATCTTTTCATGCTCACAACTCTCATGCTCACAAATCACACACTCACTATGCTTTTAAATATGGTAGAGTATATAGATGCACATATTGTGGTAAGAATGGACATTTAGCTAAATTTTGCTATGACCAAGTTAATAGATCAAATAATCTTGTTTGGGTTAATGAAAGTAACCCTCTAGGACCCAAGAAAATGTGGGTACCAAAATTAAGTCCTAAATTATTTGATGTAGGTACACACCAAGGCTCCAAGACGTAGGGAGCGGTGGTACCTTGATAGTGGTTGTTCAAGACATATGACGTGGGATATCAACAACTTTACAACCCTATCAAGGTACGAGGAAGGTGGCTCCGTCACCTTCGGGGATGACTCCAAAGGCACAATCATTGGTATAGATAACATTCAAATTGGTGCATCTCCCATTATAGAAAATGTTGTACTTGTTGATGGTTTGAAACATAATTTGCTTAGTATTAGTCAATTTTGTGATCGTGGACTTAAAGTTGTTTTTGATGACACTTCTTGCAAGATTTTTGATATTAAATCCAATGATTGTATTCTTACCGGTTTTCGTGATGATAATGTTTATATTATTGACATGCTTAATGTGGAATGTTCTACTAAATGCTTAAATGCTTTTGATGAAAATTCTTGGCTTTGGCATAGAAGATTAGGACATGCATCTTTTGACCATCTTTCTAACATTAATTCAAAGGAATTGGTGAAGGGTATACCTTGCTTGAAGTTTGAGAAAGACCGCATTTGTGGTGCGTGCCAACTTAGGAAACAAACCAAGTCTTCCTTCAAACCAATCAAGGATATCATGTCAACTAGGCCTTTAGAATTAATTCATATGGATCTTTTTGGACCTACTAAAACTAAGAGCTTAAATGGTAGTAGATTTGCATTTGTTTTAGTTGATGATTTTTCCCGTTTCACTTGGGTTTTCTTCTTGGAACACAAAGATCAAACTTTCTCTCATTTCAAAATTTTTCGAAAAAGGGTTGAAAAAGAAAAAGGTTTTCCGATTTTGAAAATAAGGAGTGATAGAGGTGGTGAGTTTGTTAACCAACTCTTCATGACTTATTGTGATGAAAAGGGAATTAAGCATGAAATGTCTTGTCCTAGAACTCCACAACAAAATGGAGTTGTAGAAAGAAAAAATAGAACACTTCAAGAGATGGCTAGGACAATGATAAGTGAGTATGACCTCCCTCATTATCTATGGGCCGAGGCCGTAAACACCGCATGCTATATATCAAATCGTATTTATTTATGTAAAAATTCTTCCAAAACATCTTTTGAAATGTATCATTCTAGAAAACCTAATGTTTCATATTTTAAAGTTTTTGGATACAAGTATTTTGTTTTGAACACTAAAGATAACTTGGGTAAATTTGATGCTAAGACTTATGAAGCAATCTTTGCTGGATATTCTACAACTAGTAAAGCTTATAGAGTATTCAATAGATCTTCACTTACCATCGAAGAATCCATGCATGTTAAATTTGAAGAATCTAATGTGTTTGTTGAGAATGTTGTAGAGATTGAACCATTAGGTGAAGACATGGAGAGACTATCCTTGAAGGACTCACCCGCTCAAGATGATAAGCAAGAACCAATTGGTGACGTTCAAGAGGATAAAGAGGAAAGCTCTCAACCGCTTCCTAAAGCTTGGAGATATGCCACAAATCATCCCAAGGAGCTCATCTTAGGTGATGCATCTAAAGGGGTAACAACTCGCTCTAAACTCCATGACCTATGTGGTAATTTTGCTTTCATTTCTCATTTTGAACCCAAAAGCATCCTCGAAGCCGAGGCGGACTCATATTGGTTGCTAGCCATGCAGAGGAACTCAATCAATTTGAGCGCAACCAAGTTTGGCACCTTGTTCCTAGGCCCCACGATAGACCAATAATTGGTACTAAGTGGATCTTTAGAAATAAGATGGATGAGTCCGGAAATGTGATTAGGAATAAGGCTAGGTTAGTGGCCCAAGGTTACACTCAAGTTGAGGGAATTGACTTTGAGGAGACCTTTGCACCCGTAGCACGGCTTGAAGCCATACGGATGACACTAGCTTTTGCATCTTTCAAAAATTTTAAACTTTTTCAAATGGATGTGAAAAGTACATTTTTGAATGGTTTTATAAATGAAGAAGTTTATGTTGCTCAACCTCCCGGTTTTGTTGATCATGTTCATCCCGATTTGTTTTTAAACTTGATAAAGCTTTGTATGGATTGAAACAAGCTCCAAGAGCTTGGTATGAAAGGCTTTCTAGTTTTCTCATTTCAAATGATTTTATTAAAGGCAAAGTAGATACAACACTATTCACTAAACATGTTGATAATGATATTTTAATTGTGCAAATTTATGTTGATGATATAATTTTTGGTTCTACTAATGAGCTTTTATGCAAGGATTTTGAAAAGGTTATGCAATGTGAATTTGAAATGTCTTCAATGGGTGAGCTTAATTTCTTTCTTGGACTCCAAATCAAGCAATTGCAAGATGGGAACTTCATATGTCAAGCCAAATACGCAAAGGAACTCGTAAAGAAGTTTGGACTTGAAGACTCAAAGGTTTGCAACACTCCCATGACAACTACCACCAAGCTTGATAAGGATGACCAAGGTAAAAATATTGATATTAAATTGTATAGAAGCATGATAGGTAGTCTTTTGTATTTGACGGCAAGTAGGCCGGATATCATGTTTAGTGTGTGTCTTTGTGCTAGATTTCAATCGTGTCCCAAAGAGTCCCATCTTATTGCGGTAAAACGCATTATTCGTTATATTAAGGGAACGATTGGAATGGGTCTATGGTATCCGAAAACTGGAGATTTCTTAATGACGAGTTATTCGGATGCCGACTATGCGGGTTGTAAAGTAGATAGAAAGAGTACTAGTGGGACATGTCAATTTCTTGGTAATTGTCTTGTTTCATGGTCCTCTAGGAAACAAAATTCTGTAGCTCTCTCAACCGCCGAGGCGGAGTATGTTGCCGCGGGGGCTTGTTGTGCACAAGTCCTTTGGATGAAACATACTCTCCTTGATTATGATTTGCATTATAACCATATAAAAATATTTTGTGATAATACTAGTACTATACATATGACAAAGAATGCAAATCAACATAGTAAGACCAAGCACATTGAGATTAGATATCACTTTCTTAGAGATCATTTTGAGAAGGGAGATATAGATATTGATTATGTTTCTTCGGATTTGCAACTTGCCGATATTTTCACTAAACCACTTGATTTTGCTAGATTTTCATTCATTTGTGGTGAACTTAATGTTTGTGTTATTGAATAAAATTTTCTCTTAAACCCTTTTTGATGTATGACAAAAAGGGGGAGAATGAGTTTAAGTATGGAAATATGGGCTCATATGGTTTTGGTTCCATATGAGTTTATATATGTTTTGAGATTTTGATGTGTTTTCATGAATTCTTGTAATTTGTTTTTAAGTGTTTTGCAAATATTTTTGGTTTTTGGTTTCATGTTGTTTACTTGCAAATTACAAATTACATGGTTTTTCTTTGTTTAACATAGCATAATTTGAGGGGGAGCTTTCTCCTCCCCTATACATTTGTTTATAGCCTATTTGTTTTGTCATCATCAAAAAGGGAGAGATTGTTGGCCCAAAAGGTTACACTCTCCATTTGTTTAGAGTTTTGATGATAACAAAACAAATAAGTGCTATTTGGTACTAATTAGTTTGTTTAGATGAGTTTCAGGTTAGTACCATATTTGGAGGTCATTACTTAGCTATTGCAAGAATTTCTAGGTTCATGAAGCAAAGAAGGCTTTTTGCACATCAAGGAAGGAACATAGAAGAGAAGGCTCTAGCAAGGCATCACATGGCTCAAGACTTCAAGATTGCTCAAGATAATTTGTTAGATTTGTTTTTAGTTTAGAATTTTGTTAAAGAATAGTGAATAGGTTTGAAGCTCTTTCACACACGTTTTTGCGCACATCTTGTTTTCCTAACATAAATAGTTTGTATACATCTTCAACCTACAAACTTATTTTGATATACATAATCATGTGTTTTAAGTTTTGTGTTTTATCAAAACTTATTTTGGTATTGGAATTTATGACAAAAACTTTGATATACATATGTTTCATGAATATAGGATTATGCTTCAAATGTTTAAATATCATGTTTTTGTATTTGGAAGAAGTTTTGGACAAAACATATTTTCTAGTCAAAATCCAAGTTTTAGAAAATACAGTTTTTTATTTTTTGTTAAAAATGATAAGAGTCAAAAATAGTTCATATTGATTGATATTTGAGCTAAACTTTTTACCACATGTTTATATATCAATGCAAAATGATAAAACTATTTTTGGTGATTTTTATGAGTGTTAAAAGATTTTTCATAATATTTTTAAAACCATTTTTCTGTCCATTCCAGACTTCATCCAGTCGACTAGTCTTCTGACTAGTCGACTTGGCTAGAAGTCGGTCGACCGGGTCAGTCGACCGACGTGCACAAATCTGTGCACGTTTGGCAGTCTTTGGACGGTCGACCGTCCCGGTCGACCGGTCTGAGAGCAGAGCTCTCTATTTGTTTCGGTCGACCGGGCCGGTCGACTGTAGCCTGCAACGGCTATATTTCTTTATACTAGCGGTCGACCGGGCCGGTCGACCGTACTAGCCGTTTGAACAGTAACGGCTAGTTTTCTGAGCAGATTTATTTTTGTCCTTTTCTCACTTAAGTGTGTTTAAGTGACATGTTTTGGTTTTAATACATTCTGATTAGCCTTAAAAATGTTTTATCCTTAAACCCTAGCCCTCTCCTATCAATAGGGGTGTTTAAGGAGAGTTTGGTTACAAGAAAAATTCTCAAAAATTTCCAAAAGTTTAAGGCTTTCAAAAGACTTGGTTTCTTAGTTTTTGTGCTGAAATTCTCTCTAAATTTCTGAAGTGTTTTCAAGTGTTCTCTGATTTCATTTTCTTTTCTCCTTGCACACAAGAGCTTCATTCCTACTCATTAATTCTCTAAGGACCTTTGTAAGGGAAGAGAATTTTGCAAGAGAGAGTTTGTGGTCTTTTGACTACTCAGAGATTGCTTGTACTTGAGATTGTGGAGTTGGGTACTCCGGTGTATTTGTGACATCTTTGTGATAGTGGAAGTGGTTGGAATCCTTCTGGGGAAGGCGGGGAAGTAGAGCTGGGTGCTCAAACCTCGATAACAAATCTTGGTGTTTGCGTTTGGTTTATTTTTCCTTGTTCTTGCTCTACTTTCATTGCTATTACTACTTGCTCTTGATTGTCATTGCTATATTCACTTACTTTGTGAGATAGTTGCTCCATAATTTTTAATTTGTGCATTGATTAGCATAATCACCTATTCACCCCCCTCTAGGTGATTTTCAGGAATATCAAGAAGGAATGGATAACTTTGTATATTGTAGTTGAAATGTATAACCGAAACTCATGTATTCCAACAGCAAATTAAGATCCCATTAATTTGCAGTTTGGTTGTACTGTAGGTTTGAGAACCTGGGCTCTGATACTAACCTGTAACGCCCCGATCCGGCGGGTACGGAGACACTACTGCGATGTATATACGTAGGTCAGAAATACCCTCACGTATATAAGCTAAGCATCAGTACAGGCAAGTAAAAGAGTACGGAAGCACGTGGCATATATACATTCCAACATAAGGATTACAAAGTTATCACAGAGCGTGATATATTGGTACAAGTACATTATATCACAGCTAGGTACAAAAGTAAGAATTACAATTTGTACAGCAAAAAGGTGCTCACGGGATGAGAAGAAGATCCCCGAGCTTGCAGGAAGATTCAGGAACAGAAGGAGCTAGGACTTGTCAGCCTGCTCCGAGAGATAAGCTTGACCTTCGGTGGAGGGCTCCGCTTCAATCCAAACTTCAGAATCTGAGCATGCAAGTTCAGGGGAGTCAGAAACTCCCTAACAAATATTCAGGTGAATGCCGAGTATCGTGCAGAGATAAGTATACATGTGTTGATATAATCCGAACAGTAATAAGCATCAAGAACTGTGTCGAGTGCACATGTATAGTAAGCATACAATGGAGACATAAGATGAAAGTGATAAGGCCTGAATAAACCTATCATTACTATTTTAATATTTATACTTATTACTCGTTCTATCCATATATCTAGGTATATGTAATAGCGTCCCAGCACACATACATCCACATATGAGTAAGTCGAGGCTGTTTTTGGAAATCGACGGGGGTATCAACGAACTATGTTTACAGTGGGTTCCGTGCATACCCGGGACCACGGCCCAGGATTGTTCTGTTACTAGAGGACGGAACCTACCGTAAGGCGTTCAGTAGGGTCTTATAGGATGCCCTTATCAAGATGGTACCAGGAAGGAGGGAGCCAGCGCTCCCTCGGTCACCTGGAGGGCCTCAGGTCAAACCGGACATGTAGTTGCACAACATACCTAATACCACTGTAAATACGAACATATATTGAGAGACGCAAGTTTCCCCTGACCCAATGCAAGTTGTCCTTTTTTATGACTTATTATGCAATTATCAGTTTATAGGAATAGCAGGTGCAAGGTATGATCAGGATTTCAGGAGTCCAAGAGTACATGAGTACTATAAATTCAAGTCACTGTATATGATATAGGATAACAAGTATAGGATTTCTGTAAGTATAACAATCTCAAGCCAAGTATCAATATGTCATAACGGGGCATTTATAAGGTTGTAGTATATCAGGTGCCATGAGACATATGACTGGGATGTGATATTAGGAAGGTGGCAAGTGACAGCATGATACATGCAAGTATGTCAGGAAAATAATGCACTACTAGTCAACATGACAAAGCGAGAAAATTCAAAAAGAAAGCGAGAACACTCGCCTAAATCTTCAGAAAATACCGAGAAACCCCAAGCTCCGGAATCTTGGTAACCAACGCGTCAACGCGTCAATTACAAATATTATATTAAAAAGAGGAGGGGAGAGGATGAATCAGAAAAAGGAGAATGAAGACGCAGGGGTCGTAGACGCGAGGGTCGCGTCGCATTGATGTCACGAACGTGGGGTCTGAGACCTGTGATCGGTCGCTAAGATTGCACATTTATTATCATATTCTCATACTTATTATAAAATAAACTCTGCTTGTTCCTGATTATTGTTTAATTTATTTGTAGGCCAATTCCTAAAGGAGAGTGAAGAATAATGAGCCCAAAAGCCCATCAAATTCTGAATTAAATCAGAATAAATTCGAAATTAGTGAATCAGGGCAAATCTTGGCAAATAAGAGAGGTTGAAAACCGGTTGAAATGAATCATCCCAAATCAAGCTGTTGAAGCCAAATATAAAAGGTCATTTTATCACAATTTAGAAGCTATAACGGGAAAACCGGCGGAAGATAAGGAAAAATCTCCAAACGAAGAAGCTGCCCCAACCTGGTGTGGCCACCTGGCCACACCATGGCCGCGAAAACGCAGCCAAAACCGCGTTTCCGCGGCCGTTTAATGTTTATTGGGGGAGCGTTTGCTCCCCTTATCTTCTCACGTCTCTCCCCTCTGGGTTTTTGCCTATAAAAGGCAGGTATTACTATAAATGGGGACGACCAAGCAGAGAGATAGATTTTAGGCCACTTTTCAATTCTTTATAGTGTAGGTTTTTATTTTCTTTTTTATGTAATTTTTGTTTCTTTGTAAGCATAGGTTAGATTGAGATTTCATGTAAGAGAGAGAGGCTTATGTTGAGAGTGACACTGATATACCTCCTCCTTTCTTCTATCGTTTCTGCAAGCAATAAAAGGTAATTTTTTTAATGTTTGTCTTTACTTTTGTTTTCTTCTTCTTCTTTCTACTTTTTCTCTTTTGGCTATGATGAGCATTCAATTGAATCTAGAAGCATCAGTATAGCCATGTTTGTGTGAGTGCCAATGATATTATATGATGATGTTCTCCTCAAGATTCTGTATCATTTCATTCTTGTTCGTCTTGATGATGTAATGCGAATGGGGACTGAGCTCGATCTTATATTTTATGCGTTGAACGCCTCCGAAGTAAGGTAAAACATGCAAGGGTTCCAAGTAAGTCATCAATCAGAGGAGGTAAGTATTTCTTTAACCTTTTTTTTCTTCTTTTATTTCTTTAGTTTAGATCACCAACACCAACAACACCCAACTCTTTCATCACTAATTTTGATTTCTTTGTACATATCATTTCTAGTTTCTCCATCTTCTTAATCTCTCCGTCTTCTTAATCCACCATCTTCTTCCTAATTTAATTTTAATTCAATTTTTCCTTTTTCTTTTAAAGAACTAAAGAAGAACTTTAACCATACTTTGTAGCCTAAAAGAGAACTTACTAAAAAAGGTTCCATCGCTAGTCCCTCCTTGTGGATCAAGACCCGAATAGCCACTTGCTATTGCGGTAGAATTGAGTAACTTGCACTCTTTAATCTTAAAAGTTCTGAAATACTGTATTTGTGTACAGGTAGAAGCTCAATCAAATTTGGCGCCGTGAGAGAGACGGTAAGTAATTCTCATTAAAGTTTACATTTTTGGTTAACCTTCTTCTTGATTTTTGGTGTACAGATTTAACAACAAGGAATTCTTGCTGCATGGACATATAAGTGGTCTTGGACTCTGCTCAAGAAAGCAGAGCCAAGAAGCCCTCAGATTTGCTACAGTCTTATGGCAAACTGAGTGAACTACTAACCTGTATTTTTTTTGTAGGTTGGCTGAATTGCATAGTTTAAATATTTGTAGCATTTATCTCCTTGTTTGACTCATTGTACTTCCTTTCTAACCTCAACAGTAAAATGATGTTTGTTAAATGTTAAAAACGGTTTAGACTTGCATTTAGGCACGTGTCTATTTCATTTACATTTTTCATTACTGTTGAAGAGTGCTGGAGCAAAGGTACGTGTGCATAGCATCTAGTATAAGAACACTTTTTGATTGTTTATATTGCTTAAGTGTTGCTTTTCTTATACACTGCACTAAATCAATCTTAAGGGCTTGTCCTATGAACAAGATAAGGTAGGGAAGTCATTATCCTCCCTTAGCCCACAAACAATCTCCTCACTCACTAACCCAAGCCTAACTAAAAATGAGTAGACGTTGGCCCTAGGGACATCTCAGACTCAATTAGGAGATTATCCTAAGGGGAAAGGTGTTGGAATTTGACTCCTGCCAAATCAGTGTCTAGGAAGGGGATTAAGGGCCGAAAGCCCGAAGGTTGGTGGTTACTTAATTAAGGAACGTTTTTGACGGATAACCTCCCACCAATCTTGCCCTGACCTGGCTAATTAGCTTGTGGTCAAAGTCTGTATTATACCTCCCGTGGACAGTCTAGCCAGTTAGGAGTCGTCTAGGTCATAGGTCTACCCTAACTTAGTTTAGAATTTTTTTTCCTTTGTTTGCTTATTTGTTTGTGTTTTATTATGTGATATGGATTATAACAATAACTTTTCCAATTGTAATGGTAATCCATATTACACCTCTTTTTGGATGTTACAATCTGGCATATCATAACTTTAACCAACATAGTGTGCCGGATTGGTCTTATCCGAATCAATATAACCCATATCCCCAATCTTATAACAATAATTTTCAGAATAATTTTAACTCTTCACAGAGTCAATGGGGATTCACCTCCCCCGAGTCCAATTTTCAACCAACTTGTCCTCCTTATCCACCTTGTCCATAATATTTTCAAGATTCATACTCAGTTCCACCAGTCCAATATAGAAAACCATAACTTTTGGAAATGAGTATGCGTGAGTCCAAATAAAAATCACAAAATCTGATGGACTCATAATTTCACCACCAATTCCAAAACAACACTTTTTCTTTTCAACAAAACGATGAACCAATCAACTATGAAAAGATGCTTGAAGCCATGACTCAGGCTCAAAATGCTCGTAATCATGACATAGATATGATGGTTCAAACTCTACGTTCTCACCGTTTGGCCAGTTCTGATGTCGTTAACCATTCTGTTAGAGCTGAAGAGTCATGTTGTTTTGGAAAACAAGGTTCCATTTCAGAACAATCATTTGAACTTACCCAAACTCCAAATTTTGAAAATGACATTAACAGTTTGGCAAGTTATCCTTTTCCTGAAATTGAACTTGAGAATAAATATGATCATGAACCTCAACTTAGTGATTCAATTCTACTTCCTGATTCAATTATGACTCCGGTATCTTCACCTGATTTCAATCTTTTTCCAAATCAACATTAGATCCTGTGCCAATTCATAATGAAATTGAATCGCCCATTGATCGGCAAAAAGCAAGCACTAAAATAAGAGAAGGAAGTGTGGGTTGATGTTACGACTTTTGCGATTCTTTCGTAGTAGCGAAGTGGCTATACGGGTCATATCCACAAGGAGGGAGAGCGATGGAAGCTTGATGCGGCTTCAAAGTTCAAGAAGAAAGAAAGTTCTTTGTTTCCAAATAAAGAATTGAAAAGTGAAAACAAGTTGTTTGAAGAATTGTTGGAAAATGTTTTGGTAGTTTGTAAAAGTGAGTTTTTCTTAATGGTAAAGGTGCATGGCTAACTTTCTACTAAGTGCTCCAACTAATCCCTAACTTCTTGAAGATGTAGCCTCACGATGGATCACAGGCAAGCACATTGGAACTATTCACGTGAAAATCGAGTGAAAGTTCTTCTTATAACTTCACTTTACACGGCAAAAACTCGGACATTCCCATATCAAGATCCATTAGAAGGCGAGAATACGGGAAGACACGAGTGCACTAATGGTATCGGCAAAGTTAAAAGGAAAGTCTCTAACTTACAACAACAAGCAAAGTACAAAACCCATAGATCATCAAAAAAATCATTTAAGTATGAAATATAAGAAGGTAAACACTTATAGGAAGTTAGAGTTAGAACCCTCGTCTTAAGATGCCATAGCTCTTGTTTGCATAAGGCTTGTTTGACACTATTGACTCATTCGGGTTATCAATCAAGAAGTTAAAAATTAGTGGGTTAGTAGTTAGTTAGCCATGCTATAGAAAAATTAGTTAGCCATAAAAGTAAAAGAAACAACAAAGGAAAAGAACTGGAGAGGAAGTGAGTTACACTACAAGAATACAAAAGAAAAAAAAAGTTAAAGAAAGGAAGTTACACTACAACAAAGTAAAAGAAAAGAAGTAAAGAATAAAGAAGTTACACTATAACAAGGAAGTAAAAGTAAATGGCAAAGACAAGTAAATGGAAAGAAGGAAGGAAAGTAGTACTTGTATTATCTTGTCACCCTTCAAATACAACTCTTTACACACTCTCTCTCTCTTTCACTCTAATGGCTAAAACTTCAAACTAGAGGAAGAACAACAACAACTACTACAAACTAAAAATAAGGCTACACAACTTACTCTAACTCTAGATCTGCTCAAATTGAAGACACCAGGGGGTATTTATAGGCACCAGGGGAAAGAGGGCCACGTGGGAAGCACGTGGCCCAAAGCGCAGGCGCGCACACGCCCAAAGGGCCACGGAAACGCGGCCAGGGCCGCGGAAACAGGGCGGCGCGCACCCAGTTTTGGGCAGTGCGTCGCCCAGTCTGTTGTCTGACTCCTGAATGTCTTGGATTCGTGATTTGATACCCTGAGATGAAAAAATCTTCAATCTAAAGTCCATGGCTACTTGGTAGGCTTTTAATCACCAATTAAATGGTGATTTAGGTCTTCTTCTTCATTTGCACACCATGGACCTAGGATCAAGGTTTTATTAGCAGAATTTTACATGAAATAAATATGAGAATGTGATGAAAATTATGCAAAATTAGAGACTAATCACACCCCCACACTTATCTTTTCGCTCGTCCTGAGCAAAACAAAAATAAGAAAATTGTTATACCACTTTCGCAGGTGATGCGTGTGCAACAAGCCTTTAAACCTCTAGGTTTCCCCTAGAGGAGTGTTGTCTCCTAAGGGTTTTCAGCGGATTGCATCCACAAAATCCAGTAAGTAAAGAAAAGAAGTTAGTTGCTAGAAAGAATTTTGTTTTTGTTTTTTTTTGTTTTTTTCATTAAAAAGAACTTTCAATCATCTAAGTAAAAATGACCGAATGATATAAGAATTTGGTTTAACCCTCATAAGTTATCTTATATTTTAGCCTTCATAAATGAAGAAACTATAATTTTTCTTTTAAATTTAGAAAGGATCCTGTACTTCTAATTCATTCTTTTATTTTGCTTTAGATAGATATGCATAATGTGTAAGTGTGATGTGCTTGGAATTTTTCAACTCAACCTTGAATACATTTAATTTTATTAATATTTACTTATTATTCTTGGTTCCATTAGGCTTTCTACTTCACTTATGTAACACATATCAAACCGATGACTCCCAAACCAGATGGTCTTAGGGCACCAGGTGGAAAAATACCCTTCAGGTCAAATATGCAAGTGGAGTAGGCCACAAAATCAAGATTTATTATTGTATATAGATTTTTTTTTGGCGTGAGTAATCATGCTTCTTGAGGCACAATTATCCAGCTTTTTTTTTTTTTCAGAGTTGTGTCTTTAAATCCCAAGCATGTGTGTGTGGGCTATGCATATTCTACTAAGGCTAAATAAAAAGTATGAGTTATTTTCCTTATCCCTCCTAACTTTTTAGTCAAACCAATCTTTCTTGTTTAATTAGGCAAAAATAAAGATTCATTAATAAGATTCCCATAATTCCTACAATCATTTGGTATTTTTATAAAGAATATGAAATTTCTTTTCAATCTGGATTTTTTTTTGTTTTTTTGTTTTTTTTTGTTTTTTGAAAGAAAAAGAAATAATAAAAGGAAAAAGAAAAAGTGTTAGCACCCCCCCCCCCACACCTATCTAATGCATTATCCTCAATGAATGCATATGGAAATGCAAATGAAAAAAATAGGGGAAAGAAATGATGTCACCGTCCTCGTGGACTCGGGCCGACCAAGTGCGAATAGGCTAAAGAAATGTCAAAAAGAATGTACACGGGGTAAGCATATAAAAAAAAATTTATTATTTATTATTTATTTTTTTGTTGTGGTTAGGTGTATGATGGGGCAAAAAGAGTCAGCACACTATCATCCGGAGTCATAGGCTCATTGGTCAAGAAGGGCTTCAGTCTTTACCCATTCACTTTGAATTCCGTATTTTTCTTAGGGTCTGCAATAAGCACAGCACTGTGTGGGAAAACAGTGCGCACAATGAACGGTCCCGACCAACGAGTTTTCAGCTTCCCCGCGAAAATATGAAGCCTAGAGTTATACAGCAGAACCCTATCTCCCGGTGCAAAGTTTTTCCGGGTTATGATTTGGTCATAAAAAAGTTTAGTCCTGCTCTTGGTGATTCGGGCATTCTCATAGGCTTCATTCCATATCTCCTTTAATTCTGAAATCTGCAGTCTCCTAAGTTCACCGGCCTTGGTCAGATCAAAGTTGAGTTGCTTAATTGCCTAGAGGGCCCGGTGTTCTAACTCTACTGGCAGATGACAGGCTTTTTCAAACACGATTCTATAAGGAGACATCCCCAGAACTGTCTTAAAAGCAGTGCGGTAAGCCCACAATGCATCATTGAGCTTAACTGACCAATCCTTTCAGTTTTGTCCGACAGTCTTTTCCAGAATGAGCTTGATCTGTCGGTTGGTGACGTCGGCCTGCCCATTTGTCTGGGGATGATACGGAGTAGATAACTTGTAATTGATGGAACATTTTCGCATCAGAGCTTCAAAAACTCTGTTGCAGAAATGTGATCCATTATCACTAATTATCGCTCTGGGGGTGCCAAATCAGGAGAAGATATTCTCTTTGAGAAATTTGACAACCACTTTGTTGTCATTCGTCTTAGTTGGCACAGCTTCTACCCACTTAGAGACATAATCTACAGCAACCAAAATGAACTAGTTGCCGAAGGAATTGGGGAATGGCCCCATGAAATCGATACCCAAACATCAAAAATTTCAACTTCAAGGATCGGGTTCAGGGGCATCATGTCTCTTCTAGAAATTTTCCCAATTTTCTAACAATTTGCGCATGACTTGAAAAAATGATGAGTCTTTGAACAAAGTGGGCCAGTAGAACCCACTTTGTAGAACCTTCTCTGCAATCTTGCGGGACCGAAGTGTCCTCCGCATGCAAGGTCATGGCAAAAGCTGAGCACACTCCTCTGTTCCTCCTCTGGTATGCATCGTCGAATAATTTGGTTGGGACAATACTTAAAAAGATACGGTTCTTCCCAGAAGAAGTACCGTACTTGGGCAAAGAAGCGGTATTGCTCTTGCTTTGTCCAGTCAGCAGGTAATTGTCCCGTGGCCAGATAATTAACAATATTCGCATACCAGGGTTCCTTAAGAATGGCTAGGATGTGCTCATCTGGGAAATCCTCGTTGATCGGAGCTTGGATGGTTGGTGCATTTGGAATTCGTGAGAGATGATCAGCGACACAATTTCTATACCTCGCTTATCCCGGATTTCTATGTCAAACTTTTGAAGCAAAAGGATCCCGAATCAGTCGGGCTTTTACTTCCTTCTTGGTCATGAGGTATTTCAGAGCGATCTGTAAAAATTAACGTCTTCGAACCTAACAAGTAGGGCCGGAACTTTTCTAACGCAAAGACAATGGCCAAGAATTCCTTCTCAGTTGTTGTATAATTTTGTTGGGCGTCATTCAAGGTCCTACTCGAATAGTAAATCACGTGCTGCCTATTATCAATGCGCTGTCCTAGAACAGCGCCTATAGTAAAATCAGATGCATCACACATGATTTCAAACGGCTGGGCCCAATTAGGAGCAAAAATAATAGGCGCAGAAATAACTTCTTGCTTAAGCTTCCCCCATGACTTGAAACATTCATCGTTGAAATCAAAGGGCACGTCCTTAGCGAGCAGGTTGGTTAAGGGCCTCGCGATTTTGCTAATGTCCTTAATAAACCGTCGGTAGAACCCAGCATGCCCTAAAAAGGATCTAATATCCTTGATGCTTTTGGGTGATGGAAGCTTAGCAATCACTTCTACTTTAGCCTTATCCACTTCTATGCCTCTCCTCGAAATCTCATAGCCCAAGACAATCCCCTGTCTCACCATGAAGTGACATTTTTCCCAGTTTAGATTTATGTTCTTCTCAATGCATCTTTGTAGCACTAACTCTAGGTGATGAAGACACTGATCAAATGAATCTCCGTAGATAGAGAAGTCATCCATGAAAATCTCAAGAAAACGTTCCACCATGTCAGAGAACAAACTAAGCATGCACCGTTGGAACGTTGCGGGAGTATTGCACAATCCAAAAGGCATGCGCCGATAAGTAAAGGTTCCGAACGGGCAGGTGAACGTCGTCTTTTCCTGGTCTTCTGCAGCAATGGGGATTTGATTGTATCCCGAGTACCCATCTAGGAGGCAGTAGTACTCATGTCCAGCCAAACGCTCAAGCATTTGGTCGATGAAGGGTAGCGGGAAGTGGTCTTTACGGGTAGCTGCATTCAACTTCCTATAGTCGATACAAACACGAATCTTGGTAGGCAGTCTTATTTGTACTAACTTTTTTTCCTCATTATCTACCACCGTAAAGCCAGCCTTCTTTGGGACCGTATGAACAGGGCTAACCCATTGGCTATCAGAAATGGGATAAATGATCCCATTATCTAATAGTTTCAGAATTTCAGCCTTAACTGCCTCTTGCATGAGAGGGTTAAGCCTTCGTTGTGGGTCCCTCCTAGGGGTTGCTTCATCGACTAATGGATTCTATGTTGCACTATGGCTGGACTTATTCCCTTGATGTCCTTCATCGTCCATCCAATGGCTTCCCAATTTCTTTTCAGAATAGACATTAAGTTGTCCTCTTGTTGCTCAGTCAGGTGGGATGCTATAATGACTGGCAAGGTGTCCTTTCCGCCCAGGTAGGCGTACTTGAGGTGTTCAGGCAAGGCTTTGAGCTCTAGGGAAGGTGTTACTTCATTGGAGGCAATCTCTGGGTTTTCAATCCTATGATGAGGTACACTTGGGATTAATGCCCAATCCACTGCTGAATCTAAGATCTGATCTAGATTAAAATCCTCAGCCTCCAGATCAAACTCTGCCTCAGTTTCTGTCTCCATGCTTTCCTCATGCTCACTGGTCAGGTTTTCAATAGAATTGACCTCAAACGTCTGATCATTGACATCCCTAGGTTGTCTTCCAGGATTAAAGACATTGACTTCCTTCGTCATGTTTCCAAAAGTCAATCGCATGGACCCATTCCTACAGTTGATTATGGCATTGGCTATAGTAAGGAATGGGCGCCCTAAGATGACGGGAGTTTGAGACCTAAGATTGGACACAGGTTGGGTCTCAAGCATAATGGAGTCAACGGGGTAAATGAATTTACCGACCTGGATAAGGACGTATGTGATTTTCCCCCTTCGGGATCTTCAAAGATCGGTCAGCTAGCTGAATGGTGACTCGAGTTGGGCTTAGCTCACCCAACCCAAGTTGCTTGTATACTGAGAGAGGTAGCAAGTTGATACTTGCTCCCAGGTCAAGAAGCGCCCTACTGATTTCGGTCTGTCCAATGGTGCAGGAAATGGTGGGACATCCGGGATCCTTGTATTTCACCTGAATGGGACCAGACAGAATTTCACTTATATTAGTGGCCAAGAACACTTTCTTGGGCACATTGGTCTTTCTTTTCTTCGTACACATATCCTTAAGAAATTTGGCATAAGCCGGGACTTGTTGGATAGCGTCAAGAAGTGGCACATTCAATTTGACGTGGTTGAACATCTCTAGCATTTTCTCCATGTGCATATTCTTATTGTTGTTTCTAAGCCTATTGGGAAAGGGTGCTACAGGCTTATGAACTTGTTTAGCAGCTTTGTCCTCGTCAGATGTTTGTGGAGCGGATTGGGAGGAACTAGTAGAGGTGGAGACTGGAGTGGGATCAGGATGGACTGGACTTTTCTGTTGGTAGACCTGGTTGTCTACCTTCTTTCCAGATCGCAGTGTGTGAACAGCATTGCACTGGTTAATCGATGGATCCTGAATTTCATATGCTTGATTGGAGACTTTTGGGTTAACTAGCAGCTGACTAGGCAAAGTACCCTTTGGACTTTCACTTAGGGAGCTAGCTAACTGGCTCATCTGCATTTCCAATCTTGATATGGCCTGTGAATGATTGTTCAGAGTTTGTCCCTGATTTTGCATAAAAGCGGTTTGGGACTTTATGAAAGCCTCTATGCTCTCCTCTAATTTACTGATTTTCTTTTCCATTGGTGAGCCTTGAAATCACCTAGAGGGGGATGAATAGGTGATAATGCTAATCAATGCACAAATTTAAAATGTTATGATGCAACGATCACCCGAAACAAGACTAGAAGCCGAATACCCCGTGAAGGGCTCTGAACTCCTTCCTCGTGATTCCTCTAGATAAGAGTTTGAGGTGCGCAATGCAATCTTGTTGTGTGAGTATTGATCGACAATATAGAAATGATTATGAAGCAAGTAAATAAAGCAATGAATATAAAGCAAATAAATGAAGCAAGTAAACTAATCGCAAACACAGAGATTTGTTCTGAGGTTCGAGCACCCAGCTCTACGTCCCCGCCTTCACCCAGAAGGATTTCCGATCTACTAGAACTTTCACAAAGGATTACAACCACTAGGGGTACCCAACTCCTCAATCACACTTCTCTAGTTCAGAGGTAGTGGAGCCACAAATACAATAATCTCTTGGTGATCAAAAGACCACAAACTCTCTTTTGAAAAATTTTTCTTTACAAAACCCTAGAGAATAATGTATAAGATTGAAGCTCAAGGTTTGTAAGTGAAAAATAAAACAAAGTAGAAGATAGATTTTAAGAACCAAAAACTTTCAGAAAACTTTTGAAAATAATAGCCCAAAACTTAAACAAAACTCTTTCTCAAGAAAACTAAAATTTTTGATCTTTGAATTTGTTGTTGTGAAAACCTCTACCTAATGACCCCTTTATATAGGATTTAGGAAGAGTAAACATAGAAAAGTTTTACCTGAATATAAGAGGAAGAAATTGACCCTCTAATACAGCTAACCACGTTTTATTTAAACTTAAACACATTTTGAAAACATGTTAAAAATCAGCCTCCAGAAAATTAGCCATTACTGCCAATCTGGCAGATTGGTCAAATTTGAGCACATTTTTCAGGCTGTAAACGTCAGAATTCAGAATTAGGTATATAGGAATAATTTGTAGATCTTTAAGTCTTCGTTTTAACGCAACTAAAAATCAACTCAATATCATTTTGTATGGAAACGTTATAAATAAAACACTAACAGGTGTTAAAACAGAAACTGTAAGCTATTTTCAGAATAAGAACAGAGTTCAACCAAATATTTGACATCTTTAAAATTTGAATCTGAAAATGATTATTGAATAAGAAATTTAGATCTGAAAGTTATCTTTGAAATTCAAGTTAAATCATGTTATTTGAATATAATAATAAAAAGTTATGATAACAACTATAAAAGGGTGTCAAGCAGATCAGCAGAACTAAAACTGGATCAAATCCAAAACCCGATATATGTACTTGAAATCCAAAACCGATTAAATCAAAAACCAAACGTATTGAATTTATGTGTGTGTATTTGAGCTTCAAACGTATATACTATTCTTTAACAAACTAAAAATATAAAAAATTTATAGGAAGGTGTCTCTGAACCGCGTTGCCGAGCTAGAGCCTTCTCTCCTATGAAAACGTCCTCTTGCGTCATTTGCCTTTTAGCGCCATTATCCTTGCAATATGCTTAATAAGACCATCATGACTAGTACAAACCTGAAACTCATTCTAAACAACTTATTAGTACCAAATAACTTATATGTGTTTTGTTATCATCAAAACTTAAACAAATAGAGAGTGTAACCTTTTGGGCTAACAATCTCCCCCTTTTTAATGATAACAAAACATATAGGTTATAACACAAGATATAAAAGGGATATAAAAACTCCCCCTCAAATGATACTCTATTTTATCAAGTATAAAATATGAAAACATATACATATATGAATATGTACAAAACATGAAACCTACATATACATATATGAGATAAACATGTACAAAATATGAACATGTACAAAATATGAAACCAAAACATGTACAAAATATGAAACAAAAACATGAAATCACCAATACTTCTCCCCCTTTTTGTCATACTTCAAAAAGGGTTAGGAAACAACCAATAAATAATATATGCTTGAACAAGATATAAACATGCATATATGCATACATAAACTCAAATATCTCTTCTCCTTTTTGTCAATTCATCAACAAAGGGGCCAAAAAAAATACAATCAATTGTCATATCATCAAATCTTAAAGACCAAAACTTAAGATTCCTTTTTTTATACCAACTTAAAATTTTTGATAAACATATTGATACCAATTGAAAAATATTGATACCAATTAAAGGTAAAAACCAAATTTTTAGGGAAACACTAAAATTATTTTGCAATAAGGATACCAAATAGAGAATAATACCAATTTAAGATCATTGATAATAATATTGAGAATGTTAACATATATCAAACTAAAGTATTTTACTTCATAAATGATGGGAGTAAGATACCAATTTGAAATGAAAACTGATACAAATTGAATTTACAACCAATACCAATTTTACATAAAACCAATTTAAAAACAAAAATTTTCTCCCCCTTTATGAAATACTAAAAGAAACAATGCATAAGCTTGTAATAGATACTAATTAAAAATAATTAACATGATGAACTAAATCAAGCTTAGCAAACATAATTTGTGCTTTTTTAAAAAAAAATTGTAAAGACATGTGAAACAAGTACAATCAAATCATATATATGTATTTATGGATATACTAATTGAAATATGAGGCATACATATATAGAAAACACATATGAATATACAAACATATGAAATATCAATTTTGATACCAATAAAAATATAATGAGGATCAAGTGTATAACTCATACTTACCACCCCTTATCATGCACAAGTTTAAAAGATATTCAAGAAGGGTATACAAGGCATGGTCGCCCATCCAACCACCCTTAAATGGGTAGGGATTTTCAAAAATAGGTTTGAAAATAAAGTGTATTTGAAAAACTCTACCATATTGAAGAATACGAACTAGTTATAAGAAAAATTTGAAAACTAGTACGAAATCCTACAAGTAAGGAATAAAACAAAAATATTTTTCATGAAACATGAAACTCACATGATAGCCAACACTCAAAGTCAATGAAGCATGAATATGACTCATGAAAACAAAGCATGAGTAAACAAGAAAGGTGAGTGTACAAATAAAATGTGAAGAACCTAATCATGAAAGGTAGACAATAAGCTCAATTGAAATTCCTTTAAACATGAATACATGAAAATCGTCAAAACTAAATTTTCATTAAAACAATTTATACTTCAAGGCATATGTATGTTTTGACAAAACAAGAAGTATACATTCATATCCCTAAATACAATTGAGTCCATAATAAAGATTTGCATGAAAAGCAAATGACTCAAGGGGTATACATGTATATCTTAAGGTTTGGGAAAATAGACATATATATGAAGTGAAACACATGATCATAAAACATGTTCAAGATAGGGAATACAAGTCAAATGTATGAATCATCAAAACTAAACTATACTAGTACATCTAATGAGTACAAATGAGCGTTCAAGCACAAACATATAATGGTCTATTTGTAGCTCACTAGTTGTACAAGTATAAATCCTAGTTTTAATGAAAACCAACATCTAAACATGTAATCAAATCATGATACATAAAATAAGACATAAATCAATATGATAAACATAAATATGATCATTATGTAAATGCTATTAGAGCTATGATAAACATGATAGCTAAACAATGGCGAGAACACAACATATGGGTCTATATAAACATGGGTGATCTCAAGTGCTATACATGCATGTCAATGATCTAATATTCATGGCATTTAACATACTAATTAAAACATGCTAAAACTCAATAATGTGGAAAGCATGTAAATATAAACGGGAGTTAGAGATCGATACCAAAACCGATGAAGGCACCTCTCTAGTTCTCCAAACCAAGGTGGTCCTCCCACCAAATTCCCCTTGAAAGTGATGCATCCAAAATGTCATCTTTAGGCTCGGAACACATCCACCTCAAGGCACCATCACTCTCACGTCATGCGAGAGCCCACACCTACATCAAATACAATAGGGGTGGTCTTTGGTACCCATACTCTTTTGGGTCCATGGGGGTTAGTTCCTTTCCTAACCCAAACAAATTTATTTGCTAAATTAACATCATGTATACAATCATAACAAAACTTAGCAAGGTGGCCCTTACGTCCACAATGTGTACAAGTGTACACATGAGCATACATCGTGTTATGGGTGTGACCGTGAGAAGCATGTGTATGCCGTGGTTTGTGTGCAAGCATAGATGGAATTTGTTTCTTGCGAAACATGGATTCCAAACGTGTATCATTTAAAGCACATTGGCTCAAAGTGGAGCCCAAACAATCCATATTCTTCTTTAACAAATTTATATCATTTTCAATTAAAGAAGTAGAGGGGCATGCAATAGATAAGTTAGGTGAAGCTACACTAGCATGGCAAACATGCGAAGACAATTCATTTTTCAAAGATTTATTTTTATTTAAAACTAAATTTAATTCTTTTGAAATAAAATCTATTTCATTTTTCAAAGAATGGTTATCTTTTAAAATAAAATCTAATTTTGAAGATAAAACCTCATGTTTCTTCAAAACACCGTCACAATCATTTTTACCTTTTAAAATCTTATTTTCATTTATGACAAGATCAAGTTGGGATTTCAATGAGTCCCTTTCATTTGAAATCTCATCCTTTTCTTGCAAAACCAAATCAGCCTTAAAAAGTAAGTTTTATTTTCTTCTTTTAATTTAGAATTTTTATTTTTCAAAACCTTATATTTTGATTGCAATTTTTCACTAATTATAGATGGTTCTTCATATAAAGCATGTGAATCTATTTAATCACCACAAGAAGAACTAACACTATTATCTAGTTGAGTTTCTGAATATACCTCAAGGGAGTCATTCCCTTGGACCATGAAGCAACGTTGGTCGGATTCTTCTCCACTAGATTTTTCCTCCATATTGATTTGTGTTTGAAGCTCGGGAGAGGTCAATATGTTCCACACTGCAAAGGCGGAATCTCAATGAGAAATCATAGATAAATATTCTTTACTTAGTGAGTTTCTAATAGCCCTTAAGGCTTGAGCATTAGCCATTTTATACTTGCTATTACCAATAAAGATTCCTTGGTAGCAGCAAGGTAAACATAACAACCTAGGGTTTTAAATAAATACTCATCCTAATCTTCCATATTTCAAAGTCACAAACATTAATCATGGGAGGGGCAAGGGGATCCATAAGTGTGTATAAACAATAAGTATGCAAATACAAATCTAAGATTAGCTAGCCAAGATCTCACTCCTAGGTGGTTAAACCTAATAATCAGGAGCGTAGGCTCTGATACCAATTGAAATCACCTAGAGGGGGGTGAATAGGTGATAATGCTAATCAATGCACAAATTTAAAATGTTATGATGCAACGATCACCCGAAACAAGACTAGAAGCCGAATACCCCGTGAAGGGCTCTGAACTCCTTCCTCGTGATTCCTCTAGATAAGAGTTTGAGGTGCGCAATGCAATCTTGTTGTGTGAGTATTGATCGACAATATAGCAATGATTATGAAGCAAGTAAATAAAGCAATGAATATAAAGCAAATAAATGAAGCAAGTAAACTAATCGCAAACACAGTGATTTGTTCCGAGGTTCGAGCACCCAGCTCTACGTCCCCGCCTTCACCCAGAAGGATTTCCGATCCACTAGAACTTCCACAAAGGATTACAACCACTAGGGAGTACCCAACTCCTTAATCACACTCCTCTAGTCCAGAGGTAGTGGAGCCACAAATACAATAATCTCTTGGTGATCAAAAGACCACAAACTCTCTTTTGAAAAACTTTTCTTTACAAAACCCTAGAGAATAATGTATAGGATTGAAGCTCAAGGTTTGTAAGTGAAAAATAAAACAAAGTAGAAGAGAGATTTTAAGAACCAAAAAGTTTCAGAAAAGTTTTGAAAATAATAGCCCAAAACTTAAACAAAACTCTTTCTCAAGAAAACTAAAATTTTTGATCTTTGAATTTGTTGTTACGAAAACCTCTACCCTAATGACCCCTTTATATAGGATTTAGGAAGAGTAAATATAGAAAAGTTTTACCTAAATATAAGAGGAAGAAATTGACCCTCTAATACAGCTAACCACGTTTTATTTAAACTTAAACACATTTTGAAAACATGTTAAAAATCAGCCTCCAGAAAATTAGCCATTACTGCCAATCTGGCAGATTGGTCAACTTTGAACACATTTTTTAGGCTGTAAACGTCAGAATTCAGAATTAGGTATATAAGAATAATTTGTAGATCTTTAAGTCTTCGTTTTAATGCAACTAAAATCAACTCAATATCATTTTGTATGGAAAAGTTATAAATAAAAACTGACAGGTGTCAAAACAAAAACTGTAAGCTATTTTTAGAATAAGAATAGAGTTCAACCAAATATTTGACATCTTTAAAATTTGAATCTGAAAATGATTATTGAATAAGAAATTTAGATCTGAAAGTTATATTTGAAATTCAAATTAAATCATATTCTTGAATATAATAATAAAAAGTTATGATAACAACTATAAAAGGGTGTCAAGCAGATCAGCAGAACTAAAACTGGATCAAATCCAAAACCCGATATATGTACTTGAAATCCAAAACTGATTAAATCAAAATCCAAACGTATTGAATTTATGTGTGTGTATTTGAGCTTCAAACGTATATACTATTCTTTAACAAACTAAAAATATAAAAAATTTATAGGAAGGTGTCTCTGAATCGCGTTGCCAAGCTAGAGCCTTCTCTCCTATGAAAACGTCCTCTTGCGTCATTTGACTTTTAGCGCCATTATCCTTGCAATATGCTTAATAAGACCATCATGACTAGTACAAATCTGAAACTCATTCTAAACAACTTATTAGTACCAAATAACTTCTATGTGTTTGTTATCATCAAAACTTAAACAAATAGAGAGTGTAACCTTTTGGGCCAACAAGCCTTGGGAGGAGGAAGCTGGGGCTTGACTGGAAAAAGTTGGTGGAGTAGGATGGTGAAAATTGTTGGAAAAATTAGGCCTGGGAGGATTGTTTTGGGCCCAGGAGAAATTGGGGTGATTTCTCCAGCCGGGATTGTATGTTTGTGAGTAGGGGTTGTGTGGCGACCGTGAATAAGTCGCGTTCAAGTGTTCCGGTGGCACTTGTTGGGTGTGAAAAATAGGGCACTCTTCAAAGACATGGTTTGGTGCCTGATAGTACGACAACCCAGATTATGAATTGGTGGTGGGTTGATCTGGTTGACATTGGCAGGCTCCTTAGTTTCCAGAGCCTCTATCCTTCTCATTAGGGTTGCAATCTTAGCCTCGGCAGCTATGGATGATTCTAGAGATAGGAGCCCTCCTCTTGAAGGTATAGATTGTGAATTCCTAAGTTTCTCCAAGGCTGGCTCCCATTGCAGGGTTTTCTCAGCTAAATCCTCAAATAAATCCCAACCCTAATTCTCATCCTTCTGCAAGAACCCTCCCTGACACATCGTTTCTAACAGGGTCTTTGTTTGATAATCTAGACCATCGTAGAGAATCTAGCACTGACGCCATTTCTCCACGCCATGATGAGGGTACTGAGTTAGGAGATCTTTGAATCGCTCAAAGTATCTCCAAAATGGTTCGCTCGGTTCTTGCCTAAACTGCATGATGTTCTTCCTAATGAGGGCAGTTTTGTGAATTGGGTAGAATTTCTTCAAGAAGGCCTTGACGAAATTATCCCACGTCGTGACTGAATCTGCTGCAAACTATAAAACCATTTCTTAGCTAGGTCCTTCAGGGAAAAAGGGATGAAACGTAACCTAACGGCATCGTCTCCTAGCTGGGGTATACGCATCATGAGGTATACTTCTTCAAATTCCCTAACAAAGAAGTATGCGTCCTCCGATTCTAAACCATGAAATTTGGAAAGAGTGTTAATGAATTGGGGCTTTAACTCGAAATTATTGTCGTTTGCTTTAGGAAGTTTTATGCAAGATGGAAGGGAAGTTCTGATCGGGTAAAATCTATCCTGAAGTGACGCCATCACCGGTTCTGGATACAAGGGTAAAGAAGTGTTTCTTGTTAATCTGAAAGTTGACGGATCTCTCACCCACTCTTGCATGCAGCACACCACAAACAATGCAAAACAACAACAATCGAAAAGAATGAAAAACAAACAAAAGAAAGCAAAAACAACCACAAGCCTTAGTCTAAGGTACCTGGACCTAGACGACTCCTAACTGGTCGATTCTCCGGGCAAGGTTGTTGCAGGAACTCGACTACAAGCTAATCGTCCAGGAAAGGGAAAAGCTCGGGGGGAGGTATCCGGGCGGAGCCACGGGCCTAATTACGCCAAACCACGGAACTTTCGAGGCTTTACCTCTCAATCCACATTCCTTAGACACCGATTTTGCAGGAGTATAGTTCTTACAATTTTCAACCTCGGTTAATCTCTTAGTGAGTCCGAGATGTCCCTAGGGCCAACGTCTATCAGTTTTTAGTTAAGGCTTGGGAAAGTGTGAGTGCACTTGGAGATGGTTTCTGGGCTAAGGAAGGGTGATGAAATCCCCACCTTATCTTGTTTTGTTGGGTTTTGCCCTTAATGTCAATTGTGCAAGTGTACAGTTTATTCACAACAAGTTAACATTCAAAGCGGTAAATCACTTCAAAATGTTGGTCCTATTCTATATGAATGCACACGTACCTTTTCTCCAGCACTCTTTAACAGAAATTGAAATGAATTGAAATAGACACGTGTCCTAAATACAAAAGTCTAATCCAAACTTCAATTAAGCAACAAGTGAATTTCTATTGAGTTTATTATACATGCATAGGGTGAAGCATTCAATGGAACTAAAAATTTAGAAAGCAATTTTTAGCAGCTTTCGGCAACCCTGCAAACGAGTTTGTTAGTACTTCAATCAGAAAAACTCGCTTTTACACGAATTTTTCCGAGGGCAAATGAATCCTCGCGTAATGTTCTTGGCCACCTCTTTCGCTTCCCGTGATAGTGAGCTCCTTGGTACTTCTCCTACACACAAAAAGAACAATCTTTAGTAGTGAACAATAAAGCCGCTCCCTCCCCGGCAACGGCGCCAAAATTTGATCGGCAAAAAGCAAGCACTAAAATAAGAGAAGGAAGTGTGGGTTGATGTTACTGCTTTTGTGATTCTTCCATAGTAGCGAAGTTGCTATACGGGTCATATCCACAAGGAGGGAGAGCGATGGAAGCTTGATGCGGCTTCAAAGTTCAAGAAGAAAGAAAGTTCTTTGTTTCCAAATAAAGAATTGAAAAGTTAAAACAAGTTGTTTGAAGAATTGTTGGAAAATGTTTTGATGGTTTGTAAAAGTGAGTTTTTCTTAATGGTAAAGGTGCATGGCTAACTTCTGCTAAGTGCTCCCACTAATCCCTAACTTCTTAAAGATGTAGCCTCATGATGGATCACAGGCAAGCACAACCCTTATGCATTGGAACTATTCACGTGGAAATCGAGTGAAAATTCTTCCTATAACTTCGCTTTACACGGCAAAAACTCGGACATTCCCATATCAAGATCCATTAGAAGGTGAGAATACGGGAAGACACGAGTGCACTAATGGTATCGGCAAAGTTAAAAGGAAAGTCTCAATATAAGAAGGTAAACACTTGTAGGAAGTTAGAGTTAGAACCCTCGTCTTAAGATGCCATAGCTCTCGTTTGCACAAGGCTTGTTTGACACTATTGACTCATTCGGGTTATCAATCAAGAAGTTAGAAATTATTGAGTTAGTAGTTAGTTAGCCATGCTATAGAAAAGTTAGTTAGCCATAAAAGTAAAAGAAACAACAAAGGAAAAGAAATGGAGAGGAAGTGAGTTACACTACAAGAAAACAAAGAAAAGAAAAGTTAAAGAAAGGAAGTTACACTACAACAAAGTAAAAGAAAAGAAGTAAAGAAGAAAGAAGTTACACTACAACAAGGAAGTAAAACTAAATGACAAAGACAAGTAAATGGAAAGAAGGAAGAGAAGTAGTACTTATATTATCTTGTCACCCTTCAAATACAATACTTTACACACACTCTCTCTTTCACTCTAATGGCTAAAACTTAAAACTAGAAGAAGAACAACAACAACTACAAACTAAAAACAAGGCTACACAACTTGCTCTAACTCTGGATCTGCTCAAACTGAAGACACCAGGGGGGTATTTATAGGCACCAAGGGAAAGGGGGCCACGTAGGAAGCATGTGGCCCAAAGCGCAGGCGCGCACGCGCCCAAAGGGCCGCGGAAACGCGGCCCAGGCAGGGCGACGCGCGCCCAGTTTTGGGCAGTGCGTCGCCCAGTCTGTTGTCTGACTCCTGAATGTCTTGGATTCGTGATTTGATACCCTGAGCTGACAAAATCTTCAATCTAAAGTCAATGGCTACTTGGTAGGCTTTTAATCACCAATTAAATGGTGATTTAGGTCTTCTTCTTTATTTGCACACCATGGACCTAGGATCAAGCAAGCAAGGTTTTATTAGCAGAATTTTACATGAAATAAATATGAGAATGTGATGAAAATTATGCAAAATTAGAGACTAATCACCCATATTTGATAAACATTTTATTGAACTTGACCAATTTCATACTTTTGAAAGTCCCATTAATAAATTGGCAAGTTCTCATTTTTATGAAATTGAACTCAATGAGAAATGTGACCTAGATTCTCAAATTTGTGATCCAGTTCAAATTTCTGAATCAATATTGACTCCTGTTTTGTTACCCGATTTGAATAATATTTTAGAGTCAGTTTTGATTCCCACACCTGTCATTCTTGAACTTGAATCACCAATATTAAGTCACATTCCATTGTGGGAAAATGAATATGGACTTGAGTTTCAACTTCTTGATTTGGACCCACTTTCCGAACCAATCTCGACTCCTGAACCTTTACTTGACTTAAGTCACTTTCTTGAGTCGGTATTAGTTCCCGTATTTCCTAAGTCCAAGTCAATGATTCTATCTTTTCACACTCCATTTTGGGACAAGGCGGTTGACTCTGAAATTAATTATGAAATTTGGAAATTAGATGGGATAAAATATTTAATAAAAATCATTCATGTATATATCATTTTAGTGGGTTATATTAGAGAAATTTCTGGTGAGTACCTCTGAACTCCATGCAAAGTCGATTGGGCCGCATTTCGTGGACCAATTAGACCACCACCTTAAGGTAGTATTTTCCTTCTCTGTCTTCTTTTTCATGTATCTATGCATTAATTCATACATTGAGGACAATGCATGAGATAGGTGTGGGGGAGGGTTCTAACATAACTTAGGTTTTTCTTTTTATTAAAAATTTTTTTTTAACATTTTCTTTACTTTTAAAAACTTTTTGAAAATAGAAACAATATTTTGACATATTTTTTATAAGAAATTGAGTCAATTTTAAGGAATAGGAAAATCAAAATTAGGATTTCTTAAACTTCATTAAATAAGATTATTTGTTTGATCTTTAGGGTTAGAAAGATAATTTGTCAAAGTAATTTAGTCTTCATCTTTACCTTAATGAAATATGCACACTTCATACATTTACACACTTAGGGTTCAAAAATAAAGATTCTTATGCCTTATAAAAAAAAAGAAAAGAAAAAATATATCTATGAAAGATGAACAAATCTAATTATTGATTAGCTAGGTACTTTGGTCTAAGCGAGCCTTAGTATTTATGTGAAAGATGATTAGATAAGTTTAAATATATATATATATATATATATATATATATATATATATATATATATATATATATATATTCTCTGATTAAGCTGGGTATTTGTGCCTAATAGAGCATATGTATTAACGCCTAAAGGGGTTCATATAATAAAATCCTTAGTTTTGTGGCCTTGTTTGCTCGATTCCTTAAGTCCTTAGGGTGTTTACTCAGCCGGTGCCCTAAGACCATTTGGTTTGGGAGTCATCGATTAAAGGCTCGTTACAGGGGCAGATTAGAAAGCCTAATAGAACTAAGGAATAATACCACAAAAATATATATATATAAGGCATAAGAGTTAGAGTTAATGAACCCTTAGTCAAAATTTTCACGGTCACAAGGTGCATATGACTTAGGGTAAAGTAATAGCTAGATGAGAAGTACAATTTGACTCCTTACTTTTATTGATAACAAATTTTTGAATAGAGACTAAGTTTAGGAATGAAAAATTCAGTTTTCCTATAACTTATAGATTACTTAAATCTTACAATTATATTTCAAATATTTTTCTCTTTCAAAATGTTTTTCGAAAATATTAACTCTTTGTTTCTCTTTCTTTATGGATTTGTGGTGTAATCCACTGAAAACCCTCACGAGACAAAATTCGTTCTCTAAGGGAAACTTCGAGGTTTAACGGCTTGTTACACATGCTCAGTGCAATCGCGTGACCTGCGAAAGTGGTCTAATAATTTTTACTATAGTTTAGTTGTTTTGCTCGAGGACGAGCAAAAGATAGGTATGGGGGTGTGATCGGTCGCTAAGATTGCACATTTATTATCATATTCTCATACTTATTATAAAATAAACTCTGCTTATTCCTAATTATTGTTTAATTTATTTATAGGCCCATTCCTAAAGGAGAGTGAAGAAAAATTAGCCAAAGCCCATCAAATTCTGAATTAAATTAGAATAAATTTAAAATCAGTGAATCAGGGCAAATCTTGGCAAATCAGAGAGGTTGAAAACCGGTTGAAATGAATCATCTCAAATCAAGCGGTTGAAGCCAAATATCAAATGCTGTTTTATCATAATTTTGGAGCTGTAACAGGAAAACCAGCAGAAGATAAGAAAAAATCTCCAAACAAAGAAGCTGCCCCAACCTGGTGTGGCCACCTGGCCACACCATGGCTGCGAAAACGCGGCCAAAACTGCGTTTTCATAGCCGTTTAATGTTTGTTGGGGGAGCGTTTGCTCCCCCTATCTTCTCACGTCTCTCCCCTCTGGATTTTTGCCTATAAAAGGCAGGTATTTCACTGTAAATGGGGACGACCAAGCAGAGAGATAGATTTTAGGCCACTTTTTCATTCTTTGTACTGTAGGTTTTTATTTTCTTTTTTATGTAATTTTTGTTTCTTTGTAAGCATAGGTTAGATTGAGATTCATGTAAGTAAGAGAGAGAGGCTTATGTTGAGAGTGACACCGATGTACCTCCTCCTTTCTTCCATCGTTTCTGCAAGCAATAAAAGGTAATTTTTTAATGTTTGTCTTTACTTTTGTTTTCTTCTTCTTCTTTCTACTTTTTCTCTTTTCGTTATGATGAGCATTCAAGTGAATCTAGAAGCATCAATATAGCCATGTTTGTGTGAGTGCCAATGATATTACTTGATGTTCTCCTCCTCAAGATTCTGTATCATTTCATTCTTGTTCGTCTTGATGATGTAATGCGAATGGGGACTGAGCTCGATCTTATGTTTTATGCGTTGAACGCCTCCGAAGCAAGGTAAAACATGCAAGGGTTCTAGGTAAGTCATCAATCAGAGGAGGTAAGTATTTCTTTAATCTTTTCTTTCTTTTCTTTTATTTCTTTAGTTTAGATCACCAACACCAACAACACCCAACTCTTTCATCACTAATTTTGATTTCTTTGTAGATATCATTTCTAGTTTCTCAATCTTCTTAATCTATCATCTTCTTCCTAATTTAATTTTAACTCAATATTTCCTTTTTCTTTTAAAGAACTAAAGAAGAACTTTAACCATACTTTGTAGCCTAAAAGAGAACTTACTAAAAAGCTTCCATTGCTAGTCCCTCCTTGTGGATCACGACCCGCATAGCCACTTACTATTACGGTAGAATTGAGTAACTTTCACTCTTTAATCTTAAAAGTTCTGAAATACTCTATTTGTGTGCAGGTAAAAGCTCAATCTGTTGGCTCAGAGGCCTTCCACTCTAGTTTTGATGATGATTAACTCATGTAGTTATGTTTACTAATAATTTTGTGATGTTTAGTTTCAGATACTTAACCAAGATATTGTAGGAGATTAGCTTCAACAAAGGTGTTTTGGAGCTTTTCATGGCGATTCAAGAGCCCGAGCGTCAAGGTTCATACCCTAGCACTCGTTGGAGTTGATTGGTCGCTAATGTTGCATATTTAATATCATATGTCCATACTTATTATAGAATAAAAGCCTGCATTGTCCTAATTAATTGTTTAATTTATTTGCAGGCCCAATCTTTAAGGAGATGAACAGAAATGAGCCCAAAGCCCACCAAAATTCTGAATTAAATCAGAATTAATTCGCACCAAGTAAATCAGGGCAAAATCAAGAGGTGGAAAACCGGTTGATAAGAATCCTCTCAGAATCGATCGGTTAAAGCCAAGAATCCAGGCCATTTCGTCCGAATCCGGGACTCCAACTGACAAACCAACTCCAGATAAAGTCAGAGGGCGAAACCAAGCTGACCCCCAACAGGGTGTGGCCACCTGGCCACACCCTGGCCGCGGAACCGCGGCAAAAGCCGCGTTTTCGCGGCAATCTTGGGGAGTTAGGGGGAGCGTTTGCTCCCCCAATCTCCCCAGGATCCTGGTTGTTGGGTTTATGCCTATAAAAGGCCTGTACTTGCGCTGAAAATTGGATGCCAAGGCAGAGTTAGGATTTAGACTAGTTTTTCATTTCTTAGTTTAGGTTTTTGTTTTTCTTGTTCATGTAATTGTAATTTTCATTTATGTAAATAAGAGGAGATCAGACTTTCATCGAAGAACAAGAATGGAGCTTGAGCTGGAGTGACACCGGTGTAAGACTTATTTCTTTTCTTTGATTGTTATGAAATCGAATCGATGTTTTTTCTGCGTATGTACTTCTGTTTAGTCTTCTTCTTCTTTTTCTTTTCTATTTTACTTTTCTTTTTGGTACAATTGTCTTCCAAGTGAGTCTAAAAGAATCGAAAGAGCCTTGCCGTTGCGAGTGCCACCGATAGCTCATGACGATGGAATGGAGTCTCTCTCTGTATCATTTCATTCTTGAAGTAGTCTTGATGATGTAATGTAGAAGAGACCAATACTCAAATCTTATGGGCTATGCGCTGAATGCCTCCACTTCAAGGTAAAATCGTCGCTGAAGACTCAAGGTAAGCTTTTGGTGAAAAGAAGGTAAGCAATTATTTTTATTTCTTTTCTTTTATTTCTGTAAATTAAATCACCACTTCTTCCAACTCTTTCTTTTCGACTCATTTGTACATAGTCGCTTTCGCCGTTTTCTGATTTTTTCCACCTTCTTCATCTCTCATTTTCTTTTAACCTTTAACATAACTCTCTTTTCTTATTTTCTTAACTAAAATAGAGAAGAACTCTCGTTTGATTTTCACAAAGATTTCAATAAAGAACGTAAACGCTTCTATCGCAAAACCCTCCTTGTGGATCACGACCCGTATAGCCACTTGCTATAGCGGTAAGAATTGAGCACTTGCACATCCTAATCTTAAGTTCTAAAATTTCGTATTTTTTGTGCAGGTTTACCTCAATCAAATTTTGGCGCCGATTCCGGGGAGGGTAACGTTTTTATTGAAATCTAATTTTTTCTGAAAATTTTTAGAACTAAACGAATTTTCTTCTCTGTTGCAAGTTAAGGGCAAGCAAAGTAGGAAATTAAAGTTGCAGTAACATATAAGTGGCCTTGGGCCTCTGCTCTAGAAAGCAGAGACCAAGTGCCCTCTGCTTTGCCGCGGATCCGCGGCCAACGCCGCGAAAAGGCGACAAAAAGGAGTAGACTACTAACTTTCTTTTATAGGGCTGCTTGCTTTGCAAATTGTAGTTTTCTGCAACTTTACTTTTTCTTATATGCCATCACATAAGCCTGCTAATAATCAATAGTAAAACATTTGTTGAAAAGATAAAAAAATTGATTAGACGTTTGCATTTTAGGCACGTGTCTTTTCAATTCATTTATTTTTACTGTTGAAGAGTGCTGGAGCAAGGTACGTATGCATTGCATGTAGAATAGGACTCATCTCTTGGTTGATTTTTATCGCTTTGAGTGAATCTTATTTACATATCCCGTACACTTGCACAAACTGATCTTAAGGGCACCACCCATTAACAAGATAAGGTGGGGATTTAATCACCCTTCCTTAGCCCAAAAATCAGATTCCAAGCACTCACTAACCCAAGCCTAACTTAAAATGAGTAGACGTTGGCCCTAGGGACATCTCGGACTCAATTAGGAGATTATCCTAAGGGGAAAAGGTGTTGGAACTTGACTCCTGCCAAATCAGTGTCTAGGAAAGGGATTGAGGGCCGAAAGCCCGAAGGTTGGTGGTTATTTAATTAAGGAACATCTTTGACGGAAAACCTCCCACCAACCTTGCCCTGACCTGGCTGATTTGCTTGTGGTCAAAGTCTGCATTAGACCTCCCGTGGACAGTCTAACCAGTTAGGAGTCGTCTAGGTCATAGGTCTACCCTAACTTATGTTAGAATCTTTTTCTTTTCTTTGTTTGTTTATTTGTTTGTTTTTCTTTCTTTTTGTTTGTATTCCATTGTGTGATATGGCCTATAATAATAATTTTTCCAGCTTCAATAATAATCCATATTACACGTCAAACTCTTTTTCAGATATTACCAACCCAGCATATCATGACTTTAACCAACCTAGTGTGCCGGATTGGTCTTATCCGAATCAATATAAGCCATGTTCCCATCGTATGACTATAATTTCCATAACGATTTCAACTCTTCACAGAGTCAGTGGGATTCACCTACCCCGAGTCCAATTTTCAATCAACTTGTCCTCTTTCTCCACCTAGTCCACAATATTTTCAAGATTCGTACTCAGTTCCACCCGTCCAAAATAGGAAACCATCAATTTTGGAAATGAGTATGCATGAGTCCAAACACAAATCCTAAAATCTGATGGATTCACAATTTCACTACCACTTCCAAGACAATTCTTCATCTTTTCATCAAAATAACGAACCTATCAACTATGAAAAGATGCTTGAAGCCATGACTCAGGCTCAAAACACACGTAATCGTGACATAGATATGATGGTCGAATCTCTACATTCCACCGTTGGACCAGTTCTGATGTCACTAACCATTCTGTTAGAGCCGAAGAGTCCTGTAGTTTTGGAAATCAAGATTCCATTTCAGAACAACCATTTGAACTTGCCCAAACTCTAAATTTTGAAAAAGATATTGATAGTTTAGCAAGTTATCCTTTTCCTGAAATAGAACTTGAAAATGAATATGATCCTAAACCCCAACTGAGTGATTCAATTCTACTCCCTGATTCGATTATGACTCCGGTATCTTCACCTGATTTCGATCTTTTCCCCGAGTCAACGTTGGATCCTATGCCTATTCATCATGAAATTGAATCCCCCATCTTTGAGGATCATATTGAACTTGACCAATTATACAATTTTGAAAATCCTATTGACAAATTGGCAAGTTCTCAATTTTTTAATATTGAACTCAATGAGATATGTGACCTAGATTCTCAAATCTGTGATCCAGTTCAACTTTCTGAATCAATATTGACTCTTGTTTTGTTACCAAACTTGAGTAATGTTTTAGAGTCAGTTTTGATTCCTCCACCTATCATTCCTGAACTGGAATCACCCATATTAGGTCACATCCCATTGTTAGAAAATACATGTGGACTTGAGTTTCAACTTCTTGACTAGGACCCACTTCTTGAACCAATTTCGACTCCTGAACCTTTACTTGACTTAAGTCACCTTCCTGAGTCGGTTATTAGTTCCTGTCCTTCCTGAGTCCAAGTCAACCGTTCTATCATTTCATACTCCATTCTGGGACGAGGTGGTTGACAAATTTGACTCCGAAATTAATTATGGAATTTGAAAATTAGATGGGGTTAAATTTTTAATAAAAATTCTTCATGGATTTATCTTTTTAATCGGTTATATTAAAGATATTTCTGGTGGGTTCCTCCGAGACCCAAGAAAAGTTGATTGGGCCACGTTTCGTGGACCAAACAGACCACCACCGGAACCACCACCTTAAGGTAACCTTTTCCTTCCCTTTCTTCTTTTTCATGCATCTATGCATTAATTCATACATTGAGGACAATACATGAGATGGGTGTGGGGGAGGGTCTAACATAACTTTTCTTTTTGTTAACATTTTTCTTTACTTTTAAAACTTTTTGAAAATGGAAACAATATTTTGACATATTTTTGTAAGAAATTAAGTTAATTTTAAGGAATAGGAAAATCCAAATTAGGATTTCTTATACTTGGTCAAAATAAGATTATTTGTTTGATTTTAAGGGTTAGGAAGAAATTTGTCAAAGTAATTTAGTCTTGATTTTTACCTTGATGAAATATGCACACTTCATACACTTACACACTTAGGGTTCAAAAACAAAGATTCTTATGCCTTATAAAAAAATATATATAAAAAAAAGAAAGAAATAAGCAAATCTAATTATTGATTAGCTAGGTGCTTTGGACTAAGCAAGCCTTAGTACGTATGCGAAAGATGATTAGATAAGTTTGAAAAAAAAAATCCTTTGATTAAGCTGGGTATTTGTGCCTAATAAAGCATAAGTATTCACGCCTAAAAGAGGTCCATATAATAAAATCCTTAGTTTTGTGGCCTTATTTGCTCGAGTCCTTAAGTCCTTGGGTGTTTTCTCACCTGGTGCCCTAAGACCATTTGGTTTGGGAGTCATCGATTAAAGGCTCGTTACATGGGCAAATTAGAAAGCCTAACAGAACTAAGGAATAATACAACACCAAAAAAAAAAGTATATATATATATAAATAAATAAGGCATAAGAGTTAGAGTTAATGAACCCTTAGTCAAAATTTTCACAGTCACAAGTGCATATGACTTAGGGTAAAGTAAAAGATTAGATGAGAAGCATAATTTGATAACAAATTTTTGAACAGAGACTAAGTTTAGAAATGAAAAATTCAGTTTTCCTATAATTTATAGATTGATTAGATCTTACAATTATATTTCAAATATTTTTCTCTTTCAAAATGCTTTTCGAAAATACTAACTCTTTATTTCTCTTTCTTTATGGATTTTGTGGGTGTAATCCGCTGAAAACCCTCACGAGACAAAACTCGTCCTCTAGGGGGAACCTAGAGGTTTAACGGCTTGTTGCACCTGCTCAGTGCAATCGCGCGACGTGCGAAAGTGGTCTAATAATCCTTAATATAGTTTGGTTGTTTTGCTCGAGGACGAGCAAAAGATAGGTATGGGGGTGTGATTGGTCGCTAATGTTGCATATTTAATATCATATATCCATACTTATTATAGAATAAAGCCTGCATTGTCCTAATTAATTGTTTAATTTATTTGCAGGCCCAATCTTTAAGGAGAAGAACAGAAATGAGCCCAAAGCCCACCAAAATTATGAATTAAATCAGAATTAATTCGCACCAAGTAAATCAGGGCAAAATCAAGAGGTGGAAAACCGGTTGAGAAGAATCCTCTCAGAATCGATCGGTTAAAGCCAAGAATCCAAGGCCATTTCGTCCGAATCCGGGACTCCAACTGATAAACCAACTCCAGATAAAGTCAGAGGGCGAAACCAAGCTGACCCACCAACAGGGTGTGGCCAGGTCGAGGAAACGCGGCAAAAGCCACGTTTCCGCGGCAATCTTGGGGAGTTAGGGGGAGCCTTTGCTCCCCCGATCTCCCCGGGATCCTGGTTGTTGGGTTTATACCTATAAAAGGCCTGTACTTGCGCTGAAAATTGGACGCCAAGGTAGAGTTAGGATTTAGACTAGTTTTTCATTTCTTAGTTTAGGTTTTTGTTTTTCTTGTTCATGTAATTGTAATTTTCATTTATGTAAATAAGAGGAGATCAGACTTTCATCGAAGAACAAGAATGGAGCTTGAGCTGGAGTGACACCGGTGTAAGACTTATTTCTTTTCTTTGATTGTTATGAAATTGAATCGATGTTTTTTCTGCGTATGTACTTCTGTTTAGTCTTCTTCTTCTTCTTCTTTCTATTTTACTTTTTTTTTTGTACAATTGTCTTCCAAGTGAGTCTAAAAGCATCGAAAGAGCCTTGCCGTTGCGAGTGCCACCGATAGCTCATGACGATGGAATGGAGTCTCTCTCTGTATCATTTCATTCTTAAAGTAGTCTTGATGATGTAATGTAGAAGTGACCAATACTCAAATCTTATGGGCTATGCGCTGAATGCCTCCACTTCAAGGTAAAATCGTCGCTGAAGACTCAAGGTAAGCTTTTGGTGAAAAGAAGGTAAGCAATTGTTTTTATTTCTTTTCTTTTATTTCTGTAAATTAAATCACCACTTCTTTCAACTCTTTCTTTTCGACTCATTTGTACATAGTCGCTTTCGCCGTTTTCTGATTTTTTCCACCTTCTTCATCTCTCATTTTCTTTTAACCTTTAACATAACTCTCTTTTCTTATTTTCTTAACTAAAAACAGGGAAGAACTCTCGTTTGATTTTCACAAAGATTTCAATAAAGAACGTAAACGCTTCTATCGCAAAACCCTCCTTGTGGATCACGACCCGCATAGCCACTTGCTATAGTGGTAAGAATTGAGCACTTGCACATCCTAATCTTAAGTTCTAAAATTTCATATTTTTTGTGCAGGTTTATCTCAATCAGGAGTCAAGCTCGGTGGATCACGTTTGGATAGAGTCGACTTGGAGATGGAGCTCTACAAGAAGACTTCGGTACATAGTTTAGTTTTTGTTTTAGATCCATTTGTAAATACTAGATAGTGTGATATGCTCAAGTTCACAACACACATACTTGTTTAAGTTTCATATTTATTGGTTTTCAGTTTTTGGTTAACCAATCTTGATTTTCATGAATAGATAGAATCAAAACAAGTTTACATGGTTTAATGTATATTAGATTTGCTCTATATGCATGTATGCTTCATATCTTAGACAACTTATTTTGATATGCCTATTCATGTGTTTGGAGTTTTATGTTTTAACAAAACTTATTTTCGGATTTAAAGTCAAAAATATTGATATATATCTTTATATGTATATTGGAGTATATCCATATACAACATGCTTCAAGTTGTTTAAATATCATGTTTTTGTATTTGGATGAGTTTTGGACAAAACGATATTCCATTTCAAAAATCCTAGTTCTGGAAAATACGGGTTTTGATTTTCGACAAAATTTCTAAGTTACAAAATAGTTCAAAATGTTTGTAACATGATTTGATTTTACTCAAACATGTTTGTATATCAATGTATTATACTGAAACTATTTTATGGATTTTTAGAAATTTTATAGGATTTATTTGACAATTAAAAACCCTGTTTTTAAATCCCTAAACCAGCCCTGCCAGGCTATGGCAGTCGACCGGACCGGACCCAGAGTCGGTCGACCGGACTGGTTGACCGACGTGCACAAGGATGTGCACGCTGACCTGCCACTTGGGCCGGTTGACCGAGCAGTCGACCGACTGCAAGTACCCCACTCTCGGGTGGGGGCGGTCGACCGGACGGTCGACCGTGAGGCTTGGCACGGTCGACCGAGCAGTCGACCGGCCAGAGACCAATTGCTCTCTGGTTCTGGCCCGGTCGACCAGGCGGTCGACCGGAAGGCTCAACGGTCAAAAATTTGACCGTTGGTTGGTCGACCGGAAGGTCAAAACTGACATTTCTGCCAGCCAACGGGCAGAATTTTCTATGGGCTATAAATACCCCATTTTAGAGAGGTTTTCTCCAAGAATTTTCAGAGCAAAAATTTCCTACTTCTCTAGTATTTTAACAGCAAGTTTTTCAAAAGATTTTTGGGTTCAAAAGATCTATCCTTCTTGTTTTAAAATGTTGGAAAAATTCAAAAAAAAAGAGAGTATTTGGGAATTGGTTTTTGATCTCTATTTCAATATCTATCTTTGATTTTTCCAAGTGTTTTTCTTTGTTGTTTTGATTTTCAAACACTTTATTTTCCACACTTGAGCTTATCACTCTATCCTATCTATTAGGATCTTTTATTTGTAAAAAAATTAGTTTGTGGTTGTGGAAACTACCAAGTTGTAACCCTCCTTGATTTGTGCTATCCCTCTAGTGAGAAGTGATTGTGGGTATCCCTCTAGTGAGAGGTTGATAGTAGAGGTTGTGTTGGTATCCCTCTTAGTGAAGAGGTGGATTGTGTTTGTATTGGCTAAGTGCCTACCCCTCTTGTGTGAGGTGGTGTTTGTGTGGCTTTGTGCCTAGCCTCTAGTGAGAGGTTGTATTCGGTTGAGAGAGGAGTTGTGTACTCCCGGTTGTATTTGTCCCAAATCCTCAGTGGAGATTCCCTGTGTGGGAGTCTTATGTGGACAAAGTTAGTGAAAATCCTTCTGTGTGAAGGCGGGGACGTAGAGCTGTGTGCTCGAACCTCAAACATATTCGTGTGTTTGCGTTTGATCCATTGACTCTAACACTCTCTCTCTCTTTTATATTGTGCCTTGCATCATTTCATATTGCTCATTCATTATAAGCTTGGCTTGTTTGTGTGTGCCTCACTTGTGCTTAACCACGAGAGCTTCATATAGTGCCTCAAGTCTTATTCAGAGGAATCAAGAGGAGTTAGTCCAGAGCCCTTCACCGGGAATTCGGCTACACTCGTTGGTTGCATTAAGTGTTTTTGCAATTAAGTTTTTAATTTCCACATTTAGTTCATTAGATTAGCCGTACACCTATTCACCCCCCCTCTAGGTGTACTTTCACAATCAACCTGCGTTTAAGTCATAACACAGGAAGAACGCAGACGCGAGCACGTGCTCTGCGTCGCATAAACACAAGAACGCGAGGATTGTGTTAAATAATTAATTGGACGCAGGGGGTAAACTCTGCATCAAGCAATCACACAATAAGAGAAAGGAGAGACAGGGAGATGTGAGAGATGTAGGAAAGGAGGGGACAGAGACACAGTGATGGAGGGGGAGAGACGCAGGTTTGAGGGAAAAATTAGAGAAGAAAAGAAAAGAAAAGGAAGGAAAGGAAAGAAGGAAGGAAAGAAAGAAAGCAAAGGAAGAAAGAAAGAAGAGAAGGGGAGGTAGGCCGACAGTGGCTTGGCCGACGGTTGCCGGGGGCGGCTGGAGTTGGCTGGAGAAGGTGGCCTAAGTTCTAAGCCCAAGCAATCCAGAGGGTGCAAGTGTAGTTCAAAAGGGAAAAATGGAGTTTTGGAAACGAGTCTTCGGAGAACGAAGCTATAACTCGTTGGAAAGAGTATTCTGAGGAGAGGATGATGGCGTGGTTGGTGATGGCTAAGGTGGTATAGGTGGTGGTGGAAATGGTGGAGAAGATGGTAGAGAAGATGGGTTTCTTGTGGAAAAAGAGGAAGAAGAAGGTGGAGAAGTTGTTGTTGTTGTTGGAATGGAGAAGGAAATAGAGGAGAGAATGGTGGAAGAGTTGGTGTTGAAGGAGGTGGAGAGGTGTCGGCCAAGAGGGTTGCACGATGGCTGCGTTTATTGGGCTGCTGTTGGCCTTTGCTGGCTAGAAAGGAAGAAGGAAAGAAAATAATGAAAGAGAGAGAAGAGAGGAGGTATATATGTAAAGGAGTCATTTGATTATTACAAGTTTGCCATTGGGTTTAATAAATGAGACTTCCGTCTCTCTCAAGACGAAAGTTGCATCTCTGCCAGACCCGCTTCTGGCTAATTTTGAGCCAGACGCGGAAATCAATCCGCGTTTCAGATAGAAAAGTGAGAATTACGTTAATAGAAAAGACAAAAAAAGCATGGTGATCAGATCAGAGTTGGTTTTTTAGAGGACATAACATTAAATGCGGAATGGAGAGAGTCTCCGCATTAAATGTTGAATCCAGGTTGGGTGAACCTCGCGTCAGTAAGGAGAGAGGAAAAGCAAAATATCAGGATAGAATTTCGGTATCTGAGAAAACACCGAAAACTCAGGAAAAGCCTGAAAAATGACGTATCTTGAAAAGTTTCCCAAAAATTTTCAAAAATAATAAATATTTGTAACGCCCCGATTCCACGGATACGGGGACGTCACTGCGACGTATATACGTAGGTCAGAAAATGCCCTCACGTATATACGCTAAGCATAAAAGTACAACAAGGATCAGAGTACACGACAAAACGTGGTATTCATACATATGCCAACACAAGAAGTACACATACAAAGTTATCACAGGATATTATAAAGTATTACACATTACATGTGTATTACATCATAACCAAGTCCAAAAGAAATATATACAAATATGTATACAAAAAGCTCACAAGTAGAAAGAAGATCTCGTGAGTCAAAAGGTAATCTGGCACGAGGGGACTGGAACTAGTCCGCCTGCTCACTAAGGTAAGCTTGGTCCTCTGTGGATGGCTCCACTTCGTTCCAAGCTTCGGAATCTGAATGTGCAAATCCAAGGAGTCAAGACATATAACAATAAACAAACTATAGCCAAGTGGCTAAGGGACATGAATAAGGAAAGATGAAACGGTTATAAGGAATATCAACTAACAAGTATGAAAAGCATGAAGAGATAAAATCCTAATACAATGAATCTACAGTTAACGTCTTATTATTATTATTACTTGTCTTACTGTGATATCTAACTATGTAACCCAGCGTCCCAGAGCACATAGATCCATATCCTAGTAAAGCAAGGTTGATATTGGAAACAGCGGTTGTATCGACGAACTATGTTTACAGTGGGTCCCGTGCATGCCCGGGACCACGGTCCAGGGTGTTCCGTTGCTTGATGACGGAACCAGCCGCAAGGCCTATCAGGAGGGACTTATGTATGCCCTTGTCATGACAGTATTCAGGAATAGGCAGCAAGCACTCCCCTCGGTCCCCTGGAGGCCCTCAGGTCAGACCGGAAATATAATTGTACAATATACCTAATGCCACTGTAAACACGAACACATGTCGATATCCGCATGTTTCCCCCGACCCATGTGTAAGTTGGTCCATTTTATACAAAAGTCAAGTGCATCATGCTTGGTTTAAGAGATAGCATGATAAAAGGTGATATTCACTATTTAACAAGTCATGAAGCGAGAATATGTAATAACAAGTCATGTAATATCAGTTATGAAGCATGAACAGGAATAATATGTCACACATGTATCAATGATAAGATCAAATTCAGAAAAGAAATCAACTAAGTCAAACAGTCAGAATTAGTCGACTAGTTGGAAGGGTTAGTCGACTAATAGGGGTCTTAAGTCGACTAATAGTCTAGATGAGTCGACTAAAACTGGGTTCCAGAAAGTTGGAATTCTGTTTCAGGAATAGTTAGTCGACTAGGGTTGTAAGGGTAGTCGACTAACAGGGAACTACTAGTCGACTAACGGATACTTAAGTCGACTAAGTCTGTGATACAGAGAGTTGATGTTTTATTTCAGGAAAACAGGAGTCGACTAGGGAGGAATGGGTAGTCGACTAGGGGTCCTAAGTCGACTAATATTTTGGATGAGTCGACTGGAACCGAGAGTTGGGTTTTCTGGTTCAGGAAAGATTAGTCGACTAGGGTCAAGAGAGTAGTCGACTAGGGGTCTCTAGTCGACTGGTAATTTGGTCTAGTCGACTAAAACTGTGAAATCATGAAAGTCTACGTTTCAAAACAGATGGGTTAGTCGACTAGTCCCTAGGTCAAGTCGACTAATCGTGGGAAACAGTGACAGAACAGATTTTCTGGTGGTTGTGTTTGATGGTTTAAAAATGTGATTTTGATGTCATATGTGTACAAGATATGAAGGCACAATTACAATAGGAATTTTTCAAGTCTTGGTGAGTAAAAATACTCACAAGGAAAGGTTATGTGAAGCTTCTACGAGTTCCGAATGATCGTTGACGACAATATCACCAACTAGGTCTTTGGCGATACTTCCGATGAAGAGATATGCAATCCAAATCCAAGGGTTGTAGTTGCTTGAGAAGAAGATGAAGACTTTGAGGTGGTTTGGAGTTAGGGTTTGAGATGGAGAAGAAAATGGTGAAGGGTAATCTCTTGGTGAAGTGAAGAAAAGAGAAAAGAATTGTAAAAGAAAGTTTATATAGGATTTTGATTTTGTAAGGGAGGTGTAAATAATGTAAATGTGAGGGGGTTTATTGCAAAATAGGAGAGGGATGGGTGTCCCTCTTCTTGGCCACTTGGCCGGCCATGGGAGAGAGAGAGAAAGAGGGCATTAATGAGGAAGGGTGTGGAATTTGTTTGATATTTGGGAAGATATTTTGGGAGAAGATATTTTGGGAATTTGGTGGAAGGAAAGAAGAAAGAAAAATAGAGAAAGGAAAAAGGAAAAGAATTTGATAAATGAAGATATTTTCTTGATCTCCAAAAATGAAATATCGGAAACACAGGTTCCTGGGTTTAAGTCTAAGATGCGGAAAACATTTCGGAAAATACCGAAATCGTCCGAAATTCAAGTATCTCGGAACGACTCGTAAATTTCACCAAAAATCAATAATAATATATGAAGGCTAATAGTGAAATCCTTTTTAAGAAACACTTTATAGTTTTAAAACTAAAAATCCCGGAATCAGTTATCTACCGACTCCGTTAGAATTTTCATAAATTCATAAAATTCTCAGAAAAAGTATTTAGATAGAAAACAGGATTCTAAGAAATAAAGCCTAAAGGACTTTCTAGAAATTCCTAACTGTTTGGAAAATAAAAATTCGGGAATCGATCAGTGACACTGGTCGACACCGGTTTTGAAGAAATTCATTTTAATTCAGGAAAAATCCAGAAAAATCATAAAAATCTAATATATTAGAAAATGATATTTGAAATTGAAATCGGTCAAATACAGGAAGTAAATCAAAAAATACGATCGAAAAGCTGAATACGCAACTAAGTACGTATTCTGGAAACGGGGTATTACAATCCATCCACCTTACAAAAATTTCGTCCTCGAAATTTCATAAGGTAAAGGTAACAGGAAAAGTAACAGATAGAGAAGGATAAGATGGAAGATAACGGTAGAGAAGAATAGAAGGAAAGAGTCTTACTATTCAAGATGTGAAAAGTTGAGGATAGCGCTCACGGATAACGTCCTCTCGTTCCCAAGTGGCCTCTCCTGGCGCATGCCTGTTCCAAGACACCAACACTAATGGTATAGCCTTGTTCTTCAGGTTCTTCACACTTCTATCTAGAATGGCCATCGGCTGCTCCTGATATGATAAATCTGGCTGCAGTTCCAGTTCGGAATGATCCAAAATATGACTATCATCCTTGACATACTTCCTCAACTGAGATACGTGGAAAACATTGTGCACTCCGTCCAAAGATGGAGGTAAGGCCAATCTGTAAGACACATCTCCCACTCGCTCCAAAATCTCGAATGGGCCGATATATCTCGGACTCAGCTTTCCACGAAGACCGAACCGGATTACTCCCTTGGTAGGTGATATCTTCAAGAACACATGATCTCCTGCCTGGAACTCCAATGGCCTTCTCTGTGAATCTGCCCAACTCTTCTGCCTACTCTGTGCTGCCCTGAGGTGATCTCTGATGACTCTGACTTTCTCTGTTGTCTGAATCAGGATCTCTGGTCCCAAAAGTCTCCACTCACCGACTTCATCCCAACAAATCGGTGATCTGCACTTTCTTCCATACAGTGCCTCAAAAGGTGCCATCTTGATACTTGCCTGATAACTGTTGTTATAAGAAAACTCAGCCAAGTGAAGATGATCTTCCCAAGATCCCTTAAACTCAATCATGCAGGCCCTTAGCATATCTTCAAGGATCTGGATAGTCCTTTCAGATTGTCCGTCTGTCTGAGGGTGATATGATGTACTGAATTTCAGACGAGTTCCCAAACTTTCTTGGAGACTTTCCCAGAAATGAGATCTAAATCTGGTGTCTCTGTCTGAAACAATACTGACTGGAACTCCATGAAGACGAACTATCTCCTTCATGTACTTGTCTGCTAGAACCTCTGTTGTCTGACCTACCCGAAATGGTATGAAGTGAGCTGACTTGTGTGAGGCGATCAATGATTACCCACACAGCATTATTACCTTTAGGACTGCGAGGCAATGCCGTGACAAAATCCATGGTGATGTGCTCCCACTTCCACTCGGGTATTGGTAAAGGATGTAGAAGTCCAGCTGACCTCTGATGCTCTATCTTTATCTGCTGGCAGACCAAGCATTTGGCTACAAACTGAGCTATCTCCCTCTTCATAGCATTCCACCAAAACTGCTTCTTGATGTCCTGATACATCTTGGTTCCGCCTGGGTGTATGGAATAGGCTGAACTGTGAGCTTCTGCTAGGATCTTCTGTCGAACTTCTCCTTGGGGAACACAAAGTCTGCCTCCAAAATATAATGCACCATCTGGATGAATACAGATATCAGTCTCAATCCAGCCTCTACCTGAGCTCTGAATTTCAGTAATCTGGGATCTTCCTTTTGAGCTTCCTTGATCTCATCTATCAATGCTGACTGAATCTGTAAAGTCATGAACTGTCCTGCCTTCTCAGTTCCTCGAACTATCATCAAGTCCAATCTGATGAAGTCTTGAATCAACTCCTTCTGCTGAGTGATTTGGACTAGCACTCTATTCTCTGGCATCCTGCTCAGTGCATCTGGAACTGTATTGACCTTGCCTGGATGATATTGCAAGTCAATATCATAGTCCGCCATAAGTTCAAGCCACCTCCTCTGCCTCATGTTCAACTCTTTCTGTGAGAAAATATACTTGAGGCTCTTGTGATCCGTATATATCAACACTTTGTCTCCCAGAAGATAATGCCTCCAGATCTTCAAAGCAAATATCACAGCTGCTAGCTCCAAGTCATGAGTTGGGTAATTCCGCTCATGAGTCTTCAGTTGCCTAGATGCATATGCTATGACATAATCATGTTGCATTAGCACACATCCCAGGCCTTTTCCTGATGCATCACTGAATATGACCATCCCTCCTCTTCCTGAGGAGTCCTCAAGATTGGAGCTGAAATGAGTCTCTGCTTCAATTGCTCAAAGGCTGCAGTACACTCCTCTGTCCATATGTACCTTTCTCCTTTCCTGGTGAGCTTGCTCAATGGGGCTGCAATCCTAGAGAAATCCTGGACAAAGCGTCTGTAATATCCGGCTAGTCCAAGAAAACTCTTAATCTCAGTCACTGTCCTCGGAATCGGCCAATCTCTCACTGCCTGGATTTTGCTGGGATCAACTGAAATTCCTTCTGCTGAAACCATGTGTCCAAGGAAGGCTATGCTGTCCAACCAGAACTCACACTTGCTCCTCTTAGCATGAAGTTGCTCCTGCTGGAGAGTCTGCAACACAATCCTCAAGTGTACTGCATGCTCCCTGTAGCTCTTCGAATAGATCAAGATGTCATCTATAAACACCACAACGAACTGATCCAAATAGGGCGAGAACACTCGGTTCATCAAATCCATGAAAACTGCAGGGGCATTGGTGACTCCGAAAAGCATAACTAGAAACTCATAGTGGCCATAACGGGTCCTGAATGCCGTCTTCGGGATATCCTCCTTCTTCACCCTCAGCTGATGGTAACCGACTGTAAATCCAATTTAGAGAATACACGGGCTCCATGAAGCTGATCAAACAGATCATCAATCCTTGGTAAGGGATACTTGTTCTTGATGGTAACTTTGTTCAATTCTCTATAATCAATACAAAGCCTCTTACCACCATCCTTCTTGTTCGCCAATAGCACTGGAGCTCCCCATGGTGAAGTACTTGGTCTAATCAATCCTTTGTCTGAGTATTCCTGCAGTTGCTTCTTCAGAATCTCTAACTCTGTCGGTGCCATCCTGTACGGAGCCTTGGATATAGGAGCTGCTCCTGGAACTGTGTCAATGGAGAACTCGATCACCCTGTCAGGTGGCAGTCCTGAGATCTCAGCAAACACTCCTGGGAATTCATCCCACACCGGTACCTTCTGCTTCTGAACCTCCGAAGTAGTCATCCGAGTCTTTCCCTTGGTAGACTTCACTTCTCCACTAAATTGGAACTCCGGTTGATGAGGGATTCTGAAATTAATTTTCTTCTCCCTACAATCAATAACTGCATGGTACTGACTGAGCCAGGTCATGCCTAAGATTACGTCGTACCCTTTGGTATCTAGTACGAGCATATCTATGGCAAGGTCTTATCACAAAGTTCTACCGGACAATCAGTACAGACTCTAGAAGATATGACTACCCCATTCCCATTACTAATCTCCCATTTGTGGTCTAAAGATCTAACAGTTATAGAATGCAAAGCCACAAAATGGTCTGAGATATAACAATGGGATGCACCTGAATCGAAGAGAGCGAGAACAGGTTTCGAATGAACTCTGATGTTACCTGTTATCACCTCCTCTGAAGCCTCAGCCTCTTCTGCAGTCAGATTGTAAGCCTGACCTCTACCACGCCCTGCTGCAGTCCTAGCTCTTCTCTGGACTGGGCGAACAACATGTTGTGGAGGAAGGGGAAGAGCTCTCCTCATCACTGGTCCCTGATTCCTCTGCCCAAGTGGCCCTGGAAGTGCCCTCTGTCCATTGGGTCCCTGAAGTGCTGGCAAGGTCTGATTGGCTATCCCCATTCTCCTGTGTGGATAAGCTTCAATGGAATGATCTCGAGATCCACACACCAAACACCATCCATTTGCCCTACGGCAATTCTGCTGAGAATGCCCTGGTTTCTGGCAAAAGTTTCAGATAGGACCTGGTCGAACCATCTGGTAAGAAACTGGTCTGAATGGTTGCCTGGCTGAACCTTCGCTGCTCTGTATGGGCCTCCTCTTCCATTGGTGCAAACGGCCTCTTCATGGCCTGGTTCTTCATCAAGTTCACTTTCTTCTTCTCTAACCCACGCTCCACCTCTCGAGCGATGGTGAGAACTTCTGAGTAGGTCTTCAGCTGCTGGGGCATTAGGAATACTTGTATATCCATCTGCAGGCCCTGCTGAAATCTGCTTGCCCGCTTCTCCTCATCCGTTACCATGTACGGCGCGAAGCGGCTAAGTCTAAGAAACTCCGCGGCATACTCATCCACGGACTTGTTCCACTGCTGGAGTCTGATAAACTGCTCTTCCATATCTTTCTGAGCAGTAGCAGGGAAGAATCTGCTATAAAAACTCTTGGAGAATGTGTCCCAGGTGACAGGCTTCTCCAATCTGGCCTCCTCAGCGAGCCACCAAGTTCTAGCTATATCTTTCAACTGAATCTTGGCGACCTCAACTTGGTTCTCCTTTGGTACTCTGGCTGCATTCAGCAAATCTGTGGTGTCTGTCAGCCATTGTTCAGCATCCAGGGGTTTCTCTTCACCCGTGAATATGGCTGGTTGTAGCCTCCTGAAGTCTGATATATTCCCCGGCCTCTGTTCCTTTGGAGCTGTCAACTCTTGCCGGAGAAGCTCAGTCTGCTGCTGCTGGTTCTCCATCATTGTCTGAATGACCCTTAGAATATCCATATTCTCTCCCGTGGGTCCATTCGATGCTTGCCCGGAGTGGTTACGTCCCGTCCTTCTCTCCATACCGAGTTGGGAAAAGATAACTGGAATTTGAAAACACATTGGAAGGAGTTTAGGATACAAGGGAATGAATCAAGGAAGGAATCAAGAAGGACTTAATAACTTTGTATATTGTAGTTGGCATTAGCAAATTACTAGAATTTGCTGCTTGATTGTACTTTAGGTTTGAGAGCCTAAGCTCTGATACCAACCTGTAACGCCCGATTCCACGGATACGGGGACGTCACTGCGACGTATATACGTAGGTCAGAAAATGCCCTCACGTATATACGCTAAGCATAAAAGTACAACAAGGATCAGAGTACACGACAAAACGTGGTATTCATACATATGCCAACACAAGAAGTACACATACAAAGTTATCACAGGATATTATAAAGTATTACACATTACATGTGTATTACATCATAACCAAGTCAAAAGAAATATATACAAATATGTATACAAAAAGCTCACAAGTAGAAAGAAGATCTCGTGAGTCAAAAGGTAAATCTGGCACGAGGGACTGGAACTAGTCCGCCTGCTCACTAAGGTAAGCTTGGTCCTCTGTGGATGGCTCCACTTCGTTCAAGCTTCGGAATCTGAATGTGCAAATCCAAGGAGTCAAGACATATAACAATAAACAAACTATAGCCAAGTGGCTAAGGGACATGAATAAGGAAAGATGAAACGGTTATAAGGAATATCAACTAACAAGTATGAAAAGCATGAAGAGATAAAATCCTAATACAATGAATCTACAGTTAACGTCTTATTATTATTATAACTTGTCTACTGTGATATCTAAACTATGGACCCAGCGTCCCAGAGCACATAGATCCATATCCTAGTAAAGCAAGGTTGTTATTGGAAACAGCGGTTGTATCGACGAACTATGTTTACAGTGGGTCCCGTGCATGCCCGGGACCACGGTCCAGGGTGTTCCGTTGCTTGATGACGGAACCAGCCGCAAGGCCTATCAGGAGGGACTTATGTATGCCCTTGTCATGACAGTATTCAGGAATAGGGAGCAAGCACTCCCCTCGGTCCCCTGGAGGCCCTCAGGTCAGACCGAAAATATAATTGTACAATATACCTAATGCCACTGTAAACACGAACACATGTCGATATCCGCATGTTTCCCCCGACCCATGTGTAAGTTGGTCCATTTTATACAAAAGTCAAGTGCATCATGCTGGTTTAAGAGATAGCATGATAAAAGGTGATATTCACTATTTAACAAGTCATGAAGCGAGAATATGTAATAACAAGTCATGTAATATCAGTTATGAAGCATGAACAGGAATAATATGTCACACATGTATCAATGATAAGATCAAATCAGAAAGAAATCAACTAAGTCAAACAGTCAGAATTAGTCGACTAGTTGGAAGGGTTAGTCGACTAATAGGGGTCTTAAGTCGACTAATAGTCTAGATGAGTCGACTACTAAAACTGGGTTCCAGAAAGTTGGAATTCTGTTTCAGGAATAGTTAGTCGACTAGGGTTGTAAGGGTAGTCGACTAACAGGGAACTACTAGTCGACTAACGGATACTTAAGTCGACTAAGTCTGTGATACAGAGAGTTGATGTTTTATTTCAGGAAAACAGGAGTCGACTAGGAGGAATGGGTAGTCGAATAGGGGTCCTAAGTCGACTAATATTTTGGATGAGTCGACTGGAACCGAGAGTTGGTTTTCTGGTTCAGGAAAGATTAGTCGACTAGGGTCAAGAGAGTAGTCGACTAGGGGTCTCTAGTCGACTGGTAATTTGGTCTAGTCGACTAAAACTGTGAAATCATGAAAGTCTACGTTTCAAAACAGATGGGTTAGTCGACTAGTCCCTAGGTCAAGTCGACTAATCGTGGGAAAACAGTGACAGAACAGATTTTCTGGTGGTTGTGTTGATGGTTTTAAAAATGTGATTTTGATGTCATATGTGTACAATATATGAAGGCACAATTACAATAGGAATTTATCAAGTCTTGGTGAGTAAAAAACTCACAAGGAAAGGTTATGTGAAGCTTCTACGAGTTCCGAATGATCGTTGACGACAATATCACCAACTAGGCTTTGGCGATACTTCCGATGAAGAGATATGCAATCCAAATCCAAGGGTTGTAGTTGCTTGAGAAGAAGATGAAGACTTTGAGGTGGTTTGGAGTTAGGGTTTGAGATGGAGAAGAAAATGGTGAAGGGTAATCTCTTGGTGAAGTAAAGAAAAGAGAAAAGAATTGTAAAAGAAAGTTTATATAGGATTTGATTTGTAAGGGAGGTGTAAATAATGTAAATGTGAGGGGTTTATTGCAAAATAGGAGAGGGGATGGGTGTCCCTCTTCTTGGCCACTTGGCCGGCCATGGGAGAGAGAGAGAGAAAGAGGGCATTAATGAGGAAGGGTGTGGAATTTGTTGATATTTTGGGAAGATATTTTGGGAGAAGATATTTGGGAATTTGGTGGAAGGAAAGAAGAAAGAAAAATAGAGAAAAGGAAAAAGGAAAAGAATTTGATAAATGAAGATATTTCTTGATCTCCAAAAATGAAAATATCGGAAACACAGGTTCCTGGGTTTAAGTCTAAGATGCGGAAAACATTTCGGAAAATACGAAATCGTCGAAATTCAAGTATCTCGGAACGACTCGTAAATTTCACCAAAAATCAATAATAATATATGAAGGCTAATAGTGAAATCCTTTTAAGAAACACTTTATAGTTTAAAACTAAAAATCCCGGAATCAGTTATCTACCGACTCCGTTAGAATTTCATAAATTCATAAAATTCTCAGAAAAGTATTTAGATAGAAAACAGGATTTAAGAAATAAAGCCTAAAGGACTTTCTAGAAATTCCTAACTGTTTGGAAAATAAAAATTCGGGAATCGATCAGTGACACTGGTCGACACCGGTTTTGAAGAAATTCATTTAATTCAGGAAAATCCAGAAAATCATATAAAATCTAATATATTAGAAAATGATATTTGAAATTGAAATCGGTCAAATACAGGAAGTAAATCAAAAAATACGATCGAAAAGCTGAATACGCAACTAAGTACGTATTCTGGAAACGGGGTATTACAATATTATTTTAAAATATTCGATGAAATCGATTTTTCAGAAATTCAATCCCATTTTCAAAATAAAAATCTGAAATCCACCATGGACGGTGTCTACACCGGGTCGGCTGGATTTTTGATAAATTCTAAAAAATCTCAGAAAATTCATTTAGATAGAAAATATGATTTTAAGAAATAATGTGATAGTCGTTTCTAGAATTCAACTCCATTTGTAAATTAAAAATTCGAGAGTCGGTCAGTGGTACTAGTCGACACCGGTTTTGAAGATTTACAACTTAATTCAGAAAAATTTAAGAAAATCATGAAAATTTTAGAATATTTAAAAATAATATTTGAAACTGAAATCAATCAAATCTGAATACTGAAAGGTCAAATCATGTCGTACTGCTATATGAGTAAGAATTTAAATAATAGAAAATTAGGAAATATGCTCCAAAAATCAGGGCACATAGCTGTGTACGTATATTGAGGATGGGTGTTACATGTTCTCTGTTGATTGACCGACCGACTATCTAGCTTCTCTTCAAGATGCTCTCAAAGACTAATCAGAGAGGAGCTCTGTTTTTAATACGCAGAGTATTTAGAGTCCGCTGACTACTCTGTTTCTCATTTTCTCCAAAAGTCCTCTCTTTGAATTCAAAAAAGAGTCCTCCCTCCCCTTATAGCTACTCAGGCTATTATAGGGAGTCATAGGAGGTAGTATTATCTCCCCCTAAATCCCTCCATAATAGGGATAACTCTCCCATTATGTGGGAAGTTAATTAACCCAGTAATGGAGGTCTGTTACAACAGAAACGCGGTTCTCACGCTGGACGTGGACCTCACATTAGTTGTTTAGACACGGGCTTCTCAAATGCAGAGTTGCTCAGACTCGCATTTGATATGAGATGCGAGATTTCTCAGATCCGCGTCTGAAGTGGAGCGCTATGTTGCTCAGACTTGCGCTTGACATGGAATATGGAGTAACTCAGACTCGTGTTGGATGGGACACGGAGTTACTGATTGTCAAAATTTTGATTGAGATTTTTCCTGCACACAAAAATAAAGAATTTTAGATTTAGAACAAAATGTACAAATGCTCAATTCGAATCTGCGGTAGCAGTGGCTATGCGGGTCGTGATCCTCAGGGAGGGACTAGCGATGGAAGCGTTTGTAAGTTATCTCTAAAAAAAATTTATTATTTTAATGTTAAGTTAGGAAGAAAGAAGATAGAGAAGAAGAAATGATATTTACAATGGAAGAAAAGAAATTAAGAATGTGGTAGTGTGAGATCTAAACTAAAGAAATAAAAGAAAGCAAACTACATATACATACCTCTTCAGTCTGCTTACCTTTGAACCATTGCGACGATTTTACCTTTTCTTGGAAGGCATACAAGTATGGCGTATAGGATCGTCCGCCTTCTTGATCTACACTATGAAAATAAAAGACAAACTATGAAGACTTGTTCATCGCCATAGGCCATCAAGGGCTCTTCTTCGGCTAAGCAGTCTCGAAGCGATCGGTTCTCACGGTTTGCAAGACATCAGA
>JAVJIF010026405.1:0-93976 GCA_038442645.1 Agave tequilana
ATCACAAAAGAAGCGTCTTCAAGATCTTTCATCTCAAAATTCTTTGAGAGAGAACTCTTGATCTCAAGTAGAAGATCTATATCGTTACTTGCTAATAGAATGCTTCATGAAAACTAGGGAGAAAGTCTCCTTATATTAGTCAATGCCCTTTCTTTGAGTGAATCCCTTTGTGACAAGATGTGCCTTATACCTTTCGACATTGCCTTTCGAATTCCGCTTGGTTTTGAATACTCATTTATAACCAATCAGTTTCTTTTCTTCAGGCAACTCTACTAAATCAAACATCATTGTCCTTTATGGATTTCAAACTCATCTTTCAGCATTTGATCACTTAGTGGAGTGAATGTTGAGTTTGGCCTCATTCAAGGATGTGGGGTCATCCTCTATCCTTATGTCAAACTCATACTATTGGAGATAAACTATATAGTCATTTGTAATGACTGATCTCCTCTTCCTAGTTGATCTCCTTGGCACTTGTGGTTGAGAATTTTCAGGTTCTACCTCACCAGCATGATCTACTTCAGGATGAACTGTATATGTATCTTGTAAGGATGCAACTGTATTTTCATCTTGAAGTGGAACAACTACTTTATCATTTGGAACAATTGTCATGGGTATAACAATATGTCCTTTCTTAAATATGAAATCTTTATGTAGTTGACTCCCACTGTTCTGAATATTCTTAAAATTTAGCAACCTGTCTTTATGTTCTTAATGGAGGGACAATAAAACTTAAAGCCTTTATACCTCTCAGAATACCCTACGAATAAACAACTAATTGTCATTGAGTCCAACTTCTTCTCATATGGTATATATGGCCGAGCTTCCGCTGGACAACCCCAAACATCTAGATGCCTAATACTGAGAGTTTTCTCAGTCCATAACTCATACGGGGTTTTAGTTACTGTTTTGCTAGGTATTCTATTAAGGAGGTGATAACCATTTTTAAGGCTTTAATATATATGACTCTGGTAGAGTAGTGGAGCTATCATACTCCCAATCATATCCTTTAGTGTGTGATTTTATCTCTCAGTAATACCATTTTGACGAGGTGTCCCTGATATGGTATACTAAGCGACAATACCACTCTTTTAGAAATTAACAAATGATTCTGGACATTTACCTGATTCGTCATATCTGTCATAGTACTCACCACCATGATCAAATCTAACGGCTTTAAACATGTCCAATGATTGAGATTTCTCATAGAACAAGTGTAGGTACCTATAACGAGAGTAATTGTCTGTAAAAGTGATGAAATATTCATGACCATTCCAAGAAGCTGTAGGGAATGGACCACAAATGTCTGTATACACCAAATTAAGACACCTGAACTTCGTCTAGTACCAAACTTTCTAATGTTTCTTTAATTAATTTTCGCTTAGTGCCTATGCTATTCACATATAGAGATTCAGTATATAAAGCATGAAGTTTCAATTTATATAGCCATCAATCAGAATTTTAGTACCAACAACTTTAGATTTGAAAAGTAGACTAAGCATTTCATTATCAAGAGTGACAGTAAAACTAGATCTGTCTAACAAATGAAATTGAAATATGATTCCGCCTAAAAGAACGGTACATATAAAGTCTCATCCAAATCTAAAACAAAAAACCAGAATCTAATTTAAGCCTACAAAATCCAACAACTTTAATTGTAACTTTATTTCCATCACCCATGTATACGTATCGCTCAGCTGGGCTGGGCCTCCTTTGGGTTTGGAAGTTTCGCATTGAATCGCTTATGTGAATTATCTATTCATAATTTATAAAGTGGCACTAAAGCTAAATTAATCTCAGAACAAACATAAATATGAGATATACCGCTAAATAGCCATTTCTGATACTTTATGCATTCCTACTTAAGGTGGCTTACTTTCTTACAGAAGAAGTATGCAATGACCTTAGGCTACTTTTTCTGCACTTTTGTCACTTAGGATCAGCCACTGTAGTAGTGTTATGTTCCTCCCTTTAGTTTCACTTTCCTTTTCTTATTAGAAGTTTACCCTGGATGCTAAGTGAGCACTGACTTTATTGGGCATAGCACTTCTAATAGCTATAGGAATAGTGTACTTTATGACCATTAGACACCTCTTGTAAGATCTCTCCCACTTACCATAATTTACCTTTTCTTTACTGAACTTCTATTAGTGATAGTAGAGATCCATCAATCTTTAAGGTGTACTCTAGGTGCATGAATTCAAGAATGATCATTTACGTGGTCTTACCACTTCTTAAAGTTTGTACCATTCAATTTAAACTACATAAATGTACAATTTCTCATCAGTTTAACATAAACATTGCATTTAATAAAATTCTACTGTGATAGCCATAAAAAAAAATGAATTTCAGAAAATGCAACCAGTTTAACCGATAGAGCTGCCGGTTAAACTTTCAGAACAAGTTGTGTCTCTATATGCCAACACTGTACTGGCCCAATATAGATATCCTAAAGTCTAGGTCCTATGTAAGAGAACAGCCTTCCTTTGGGCCGACTGTCACTTTATAGGATTGGTCCTAAAGTTTAAGTAATCTATATTGGCCATATAATATATGTAATGACCTGGCCATAATGACAACCTTCCTTTGGGCCGATTGTCACATGCATGGGCCACACAAATTTATGCATCTATATTCTTGTTCCGCCATCGGACTAGTTGATGAGGGTAATGCAATATGGGCCAATAGTGTGACAACCTTCCTTTGGGCCGATTACCACACATCAAGGTTCTCCCACTTGCATTGCCCACATCAAGTATCCGACGCCGTACATAATTCGGCCAAACAATAGTCTTCCTTTGGGCCGGCTATTGTCCGCATGAACTACATACGCAATTAAATAAGCTTTTATAAATTATTAGCTTGAACATGTATATATCTTTATCTGTGTGTTATTAACTGTAGTATACATCAATATTCATCATGCTAGACAATATAAGCAATAGTATAAATATTAATGAAGCGGAAGCATGTAAGGGTACACGTAATCATGATAAACAAACACTTCAATGCCTTCTTTATGTCAACTAACTACTGTTTTGTCATGTCTAATGCCTGTACTACTGTAGTGCTCGTCAAGAGCTTCGAAACGGCTGTTTACATGCCCAAAACAGAGGTCGTATGAGCCCGTAACGGCTAATTGAAGTTTCTATTGGCAAAACGGGTCTGCAGTGCTTATCGGGTCTGAATCAGACCCGACCCGCAATAGTTAACTTATGGGTTTCCTTATTAGCTCGGGTTTAAATAAACTGAATAAAACCCAATTAGTTTAATGTGAGATTGATTGAGATTAGGTTTCTTTATTTGAGTAGAATTCTATCCAAAATATCCTTAATAGGCTAGAATTATATCTCAATCATAATACCCAAATCAATCTCAACAATCCCAATTGAAATTAAATATGAGATTAATTAGTAGTAGGTTTCCTTATTAGAGTAAAATTCAATCTCTATCCGAATCCTAGATAATCTCATAATCTTAATTAATTCATGAAACCCACAATAATTAACCTTTTTTTTTAATTATTCTTTAAAAAAAAATCCCTTTTGCCTTACATGTGCATGCATGCATGCAGACACATGTCTGCATGCATGCAGGCCATGTCAAAATATATATTTTTTTTAACTTTGAAATCTCCTTCATGATGCATGCGCTGGTGCTTCCAGCGCATGCATCTAACATCCCCCTTTTTTTTTTTAATTCAGAATAACACACAAATCAGAAATTTTATAAAATTATATACATGTTAAATTTAATAAAAATCACTCCTTTTAACCTTTTGATCCAACATATGAGACACAAAATATTTATTGAATCAAAGGAGATATTTTTATGATATTTATAGATCGAGATCATAATTTCTGTAGATCCCTATGATCTGATAAAGAGGAGGCTCTGATACCAATTGTTAGATCTAAATTTATTCCATACAAGATCTACACATATACTGTAAGCCTCTTTATCATGATCAAAGGGAAGGAGGGTTTTAGGCATACCTGATTCCATCGCGAGGATGCCGAATATTGCACGATCTCGAAGGCGCCGGAGTTGAGGGAGAGAATTCTTCTCTCCAGCCACCAAGTTCTCTTCTTTATCCTTAGAGGAGATGAGAGGCCTCTAAGAGAGAGATGATTTTTCTTGTTGGTAGAGAGGAAACCCTACTCATGGTATATATACCATCAAGAAACCCTAGTTCAACTCATCATAGATCTAGGCTCTTGATTTATAACACGAGTTCCACACGTGTGATGAGTCCTACATTCTAATTTAAATACACTCATGGCTAAGTGTAATTGAAAACGTGTCTAGACCCAAACCATTTAGGTTTGATCAATTCTTTATTGGGTCAAACAATATAGGTTAAGTGGGCGGGTGCAAATATCCAATTGACTTGATTAGGCCCAAAATAAATTAGACTTTAAAACTAATAAGTCTAACAAATGTGAGATCCACTTTTTGCATCAGTTATGACAAATAACCGACACTAAATATAAAAAGTGGGACCATATTTTCTGGTCATAATCAAATTTTTGCGTCGATTTTTAAAAAGAACTGACGCGAAAATTTTATATAGCGTCAGTTCTTTCGCGAAAACCGACAGACTTTTCGCACTAGTTTTTAATAACCGACGTGAAAAGTCCTCTGACTTTTGCTCCAGTTATTAAGAACTGACAACCGACGCGAAAAATCTTTCGCATCGGTTCTATAACATAATAGACACGAAAAGTCGGCATAAAAACTCTCGCGATGACTGCCCCCCAGGTCACTCCAAGCCCTAACTCTCTTTCCCTCCTTCTCGCCGCCCTCTTCCTCCTTGATCTCCGCCCTCTGGTCGCCTGCTGCCGCCTTGACCCCCCCCTCATCGCCCTCATCCTCGCCGACATCAAATCCCTCACTGATCTCGAAGATGTAGCCGCCATTGAAGCCCTAATCTCGCTGCCCTTATCTCCTCCGTCGCCATCAAGGCCCTCGCTTCCCTTTCTCTTTGACCACGAATGGGGCTCCGCCACCCTGATCTCCCCTGCCCACAAAAACCCTTCTTCCTCGCGGCTTTGAAAATGTGAGCGGTCCCAACGCTTTTGTTTCCTGGATAAATTATTTTTTACTATTCCAAATGTATTGTGCTTCATGTAAGGTTGAAATCATCAGTGGTCGACAAATTATTGTTTAGTGGCCTTAAATTGCAATTGTGAGTTGATTTGCTTTTGTATATGTTTTTACGTGGGTTATTTATTAACCGACATTAAAAATTTGACTTTTTATATTGTAATGAGCACACATATTGTGCTTCATATGAGGGTGAAATCGTGAGTGGTCCCAAGCCTCTTATTTGCTGGATAAATTATTTTTTAGTGTCCTAAATGTATTGTGCTTCAATGAGGGTGAAATCGTGAGTGGTCCCAAGTCCCTTTTTGCTGGATAAATTATTTTTTAGCGCACAAATTGCAACTGTGTGTTGACCGAATTGTGTATGTGTTTGGTTATTTATTAACCGAGGTTAAAAGCTCGACTTTTTATATTGTAGTGTTGATTATTCTTTAATTACATGATATGTATATTATAAATAATTCATTTTTGTTTTTTATGTCCATACTAGATAAAGATGGATCGAAAATGGATGATTGTTAATAGGTTAAGTCCGGAATATTGCAATCGTGTAGAGGATTTTATCAAGTTTATTGTTGAGCGTACCGACAATTCTAATCGTATTAAGTGTCCGTGTATAATATGTGATTGTGTTGATAAAGTTACGATTGAAGTATCAAAAGATTACTTATTCATTAATATGATTGATCAAGGTTATACAAAATGGATATGACATGGTGAGAATGTAAGAGAAGAGATACCTATTAATTTAGATTAAAAATGTGATAGAAGAGAAGACATTGACTGCAATGAGAGCGACAAATTAGAAGACATTGTGCATGAGGTAGAAGAAAACTTTATGGATCAGCTAAAAACATTCAATAGCTTGAAGAATAATGCAAAAATACCTTTATATATTGGTGTTCAAAATTCACTAGATTGTCTTGCAATGTTGAGATTATACAATTTAAAAGTGAGAAATGGGTGGAGCGATCAAAGTTTTACGGCTTTACTTTAACTTTTAAAACAGATCGCACGTACAAGACCAAAAAGATATTGTGCTCTATGAGTATGAATTATGAGAAGATACATGCTTACCCTAATGACTATATTTTCTATCAAAATGAATATAAAAGTTTAGAGAAATGTTCTGTGTGTGAAAGATCAATGTATAAAATAAATAAAGAAACATCCGGCTAAGGTACAGAGTTTCTCTCAGCTGGCGGCTGAGGTACAGATCCCTCACACACACGTATATTACATGTATCCATGTGAACATGTTTTTGAATATATATTTGCATGTATTGGGTGAATTTACATAGGAGATGCGTATTCGATGAGGATATATGTTTATGGTGAATGTACAAGTGTGTTTCTGATATCTGGAAACTGTATTTGTATTTATACTATCTGTAAACATTGTTTCTGTATGTACAACTATTTTTATAATTTTAAATTTTAAAAAAAAATGAGACCTTTCCCGTCTGGTATTTAGAGAACCGACGCTAAAAGATCCTTTAGCGTACATTTCGAATCGGCGGTTCTTTATAGAACCGACACAAGAAGTTTGCTTTTCGCAACGCGAAAAGTACATTTCGCATCGGATTTCACATCGGATTTAATCTAATGTGAAATCACTAACTTTTCATGTCTCCTGAATACTCGTCGGTTATATGGCCGATATTTTCGTTTTGTGCCGGATTTAATCTGATATGAATTCCCCCTTTCTGTAATAGTGCTGATAAAATATTCAAATCATGCATTTTATTATATGCATGAGATTGTCGCCATCATGCCTCCTGTTCTTTTTTATCTTTATTGATACAATGATTCACAAAGGACTCAAGAATATGGGAAGAGTGTGCCACTGCACGTAGAAAAATTGCTTTTATTATCATCACACATGTCAAACAAATGAGCTTGCACGCTTCATGTTTTCTTAAGAAGTGAATGAGAAAATGGTACAGTTGAAAGTGTTGCTTCTCATAATGAATCAGAACCCACTGTTAGTGTTACGTGAAAAAATTGGCTTGATGGTCCTAATCTAACTAATCTAACCAATTGAGATATCATGAGAAAAATAAAATAAGAGTTCAACCTTTTCCGTACAGACAAACAACTGGCAAACCTGTAACTGTTTAGCCCAGTCACCTGTAATAATATGAAGAAAGGGGATTAGCCGAGCTAGAGATGGCTGCCAACGCCATCATCTTTCAGACTTTCAGCAAATAATATATTATCTTTAGCCCAAGAATCAAAAAACTGAACTATAAGAAGCGTTAGGCCTATACTCGGGAAATTTGTGCCCAAAGCTTGAGCACTTCTGTGTGCTAACAATGGGACCAAGAACCTGTGTATCCAACAAAAATCAAGAGCAGAAACAAAAGCAGCTCATAGTTTGGCCCCAAATGAAATCTGACCTTCCACCAATGCCAAATTGGCTGTGATTAACCAAAGAACATACACAGGATGGAATTTATTGTGATTATATTGATAAACTAAAAGGATTACACTCACCCTCTCCTCACCCAAAACTCTCCTCTCTCTAGTTACCCTAAACTCAGATTAGCTGGGGGAGGAGGGGGCGCTGGATATCTGATAAAGTGTAGGCCTATAGATATGTTGATGATGGTTAAATCCATGCTTCCATTGGTTCTATGCTTAATAGATCGTAGAGGGTTAAAACTAATGGAAATTTAGATGACACTCAAATTATGGAGTTTGATGAGTATTCACTTCGCCAGAAGAAAAAGAAAAGGAACAACGGGAGTCGATAAGGATCATGCGTGTCGGTATAGGGTCGATTATCCCAAAGGTTTTGGTGAGGTTCAGAGGGGAACTCTCACCTCTTTCTTCCTCGCGAATTTCAAAGGACACAAGGTCCTAATGATTAAGAGGTTGCAATCGAACTAGATACTGATATAGTCAAGGGGACTAGAATCATCGGCCCAACAAATGAGTCACACCTTAATGTTTTAAAATTTCCTAGTTTCTTAGCAGCTTGAAGTTGTTTTGAAGCAGAACACGGGAAAGATTGGAGAAAAGAGAGATGGAAGAACAAAGACATCAACATGCACTATGGCGTGCATTTCTGTAGATATTGATCTTACATTTGACGTCTTGTGCTCATAATATGTGTTGGATTATAATTTCTCTTCACTTATGAGAGATCAAGCTATATGTGAGTTTTCACAAATGTTTGTATTCTTTCATTTTCGAAAATGTTTGGGTGGGCGTTGGTGCACAGGATACAGTACCGGTAGCAATATATGAAATATTATTCATTATCATTACAGGAACTCAAAAAGTTTTCAGGAATATAGACTTCTGGAAACTTGTCTTTTCTTTTCCACTTCACAAATACGCTTTTGCGAGCGTGCGGACTTGCTACCATTTAGAGTGCCTGAGAATGCCGAGTTCCCAGGTGATTTACAACCTGGAGGGCATACAATTCTGCTCGGCTGGGGTCACAAATGTGGTTCCGAGTGATTTCCTTCAGTGAGGTGCACCCGCTCAGTGCCATGGTGAGCTCAAATTCTTCACGAAGCATTGAAGCACCTTTCTCACACCAGCTTCACCTTCGGCCGCCAATGAGAACACCACTGGCCTTCCAATCTGGAACCAGGATAAACTATTCAGTACTGAGAGTATGAAGATAGGACATAGATAGCAAAAGCCAACTCTAAAATGGTTACACCCTAGATTAGTGATATATATCTCTAATGTGTTCGGTGCTTTGTAACAAAATATGCAAATTTTACTTACAAATACTCCAGAGGCCCCCAATGCTAATGCCTTGAAGACGTCTGTGCCACGACGGACCCCACTGTCCAGGAAAACAGGTGCCCGGCCCTGTGCAGCTTTAACCACCTGAAACCACCGAACAAGTAGCAATGAGTTTTGTCCAAGATATGGAAACTTTTGAGATATAGTTTGCTTGTTAACTATGTGAATGTCGGACAGTCTAAAAGATAGCTAAATTGTACGCTTAATAATGAAGATTATGACAGAAACAAGATTCTTTCATTTATTCATGTGTTCTGATGGATATGCGCGCGCGCACGTGTGTGGTTGTTTGTTTTAGAACTAGCATGGAAGAATAATACATGTGTTTGCTAATTCTTCTGTCCAGTCATAGTTATTTTCCATTTTTTTTAAAAAAAAAAGGCCGTAGCCTAGTACAAGCGGGATTTAAACCCCAGACTTGTTACCCACTCTAAAGAGGCTTTACCACTCCACTACAGTGACACTTATTAGTTATTGTCACTGAGAATCTTTTTGAAGGAGTAATGTGATTGAGAACTCAATTGATCCCAAACCATTTTTGGGGCAACTGTTTGAATTTTGGTTGGTGATTGAACTCACGGATACAGGAAATAAGTGCAGTGAACTAACCGATACAGGAACTAAGGTATTGAAAAAACAGTAGGAGATAGGGATGATATCTGAATGATGTATGAAGTATAGGATGATGATAGGAATAATGATCATGGATCTGATCATGGATGCTATGTAAAATTATATATTTTTGTTTTGGAATTGTGCAAAGGCTCCTTCCACTTGGGAGAAAATTGATAATTAGCTATAGGTCACCTAAGGCCGTCTTGTTCAATACATAATAATTTTTTCCGCTACCCCATGACCGTCTCTTTAAGTTCTACTGGTAACTTTCCTACTAAATTTTAATTGTTCAGCAGAACAATCAACTCAAACCCATATAACAGCTGAAATGCGGTCAAAATATCTTGCTTTAGGTCAGCGCCAAACTCGAATCTCAAACAAAGCTAATTATAGCCACTAATGAATAAAAGATTATGTTCACCACTACCACCATGCATTGCATTAGGCCCATGCCAAACCCACTTCAGAATATGAGCAAAAGCATAAAGATCTTGATACATAGACCCCTTTCCTCATCATATGAAGCCATTGTTGAAAGCAGGCATGAAGGTCGAGGCTAGGAAATGAACATTTTACCTCTTCCAATGCACTGATAGTTGCAGGAACGTAATCTAGCTGACAAGCTCCATGGTTGGAAACAATGATACCTGCAGCCCCGCTTGGATGGCCAACCTCGCTGCATTTTCAGGATTAGGGAGATTGTCATAAAGTGATGCTTTCAAGGGACTCATTACCCAGACAAGGATGAGGAAAAGACCAAATGCTCACTGTCTTCAGCAGTCATGCCACCTTTCACCAAAATTGGCATGGTAGTGATTGTTTGCAGCCACTTGACACAGATGGTAGCTCTTTTAAGCAAAAGGTTAATGCATTATCAAGTGCCAGGGCGCACATGCATGCCCACCCATGCACACACAGATTTTGAGTAGTGCTGTTAGTTTCCTTTCTGACATTGAAGAATTAATAAAGATGTTCTTTCATAGTTTCCTTGACATTGAGGAATTAATAAAAATGTTCTCTCCACATTTTGTCAAATGAGGCTGGGAGTTATCTTCCTAATATTGTGTTCTGAACATTATAGTCAGTCGGATTTCTTTTCTAAAGCATGGTAATATCCATGACAGGTAGGCATGAGATACTGATGTCTCTATATTCCAACCATGCACAGAAGAAAAAATAATTTATATATTGAATCTTATGTTGAAAGGCTCAATATAATTTTTTTGAGGAAATGTCTCATACATAATTTGACCAAAGAAATGTTTCATAAAACCACAGCTTTACATAACACTGAGTGGTTCAGATAATTTTCAGTTTTACTTCATCAATCAATTCATAAGTTAGTTGATTTGAATATAAAGCAAGACAGAACCAGATTTCCGCAGCTTTTTCAGGTTTATATGCACGACAAGGGAAAATTACGTTTAGGAAATGAATCAACAAAAGCCATGTTTGTCATCTTAAGCTATTTAGATGCGAGAAGAATACTTAAAAAGTTAACAAGATCTTCTAAACTGAAGTATCAAAAGATTACTTATAAATTACCTTTACCTTCCAGCTCAGAGTTCGATCAATTTGCCTAGCTACATAAGATGCCAACCCAGAATCATCCGCCTGCTCCACAAACATATTAGAGCATAACATAGACAGATTTGGCCGGATATTGCAATCAACAATTTACCTTGTCCATTTTCCCTTGGTCCAGCCCCTCAAAGTTCTTCAGTGTCAAAAATGGAGGTAATGTAAATCTATGATAACCAATACCACAACAGAAATTTAAAGTTCTAGCTGGGTCTGTTTTATCAAAATTCAACAATAGTGTTCAATTTTGAAGAACTGTCGTGTTGTGTCCCCAGAGGGGTATTGTTCAGTTAAGTTGTTGCAGTTATATAACTATACTGGTAATTTTGTTAGGATCTTCAGTGAATTAGATGTAGGCCAGTATATTGGTTTAATGTCAATAAAACCTCTAATAATATGTGTATCCGAAATTATGTGTGCATTAGGTAGTAAACTTGATCAAACTCAAATGGTTGAGAAGTAACACCTGTTCTTGATGTCTGCCTCCCTGCGACCAAGTTGGGGAGTATCCACTGTGAGGGCAATTGCCTTGAAGCCAGCCCTTTCAGCTCTTCTAACAAGCTGGGCCACGACATTTCTGTCCTTGTACACCTGGTAGTATGTATTGTCAATGGTGAGACAGAACTCAAGTAATTTATGTGAATGACTTGATAACGAGTAATGAAGAAAAATCATCAAAAAACACAGAAGGGGGAAAACAGAATAATAATTACATTTAACTGGAAGAAGCGAATCCCTGGCCCAGTTGAGGCAACCTCTTCAACACTTGAAGTAGCGCATGAAGATAATGTCTACAAAAGATAAGTATGAACAGTCAAATACATGTACTGTCAAAATTGAAAAACTACTAAAATCCTATAAGTGATAACAGAAGATGTATTAGCAGATAGAGAAATTTGTGACTGTGTAGTCAGCGAAGAAAAGAAAATGAAAGAAAACTTAGAGTGGTTTCTCAGGGAAGAAAAAGATTCCAGAATGGCATTTGACAGGGACATCATAAAAGCCAATAACATTTTGTTAACTTCCATTTTTTTTATTTAAATATATTTCAACAATTGGAGAAGGGGGTAATAAGATTTCTATGTCAGAACGTAGCATCAGCATGACAAGAAGAAACTACGTACAGTGTTAGGGATGGAGACCCCTGATCTTAGCACACGCTAATGACACAGATTGGACAAGATAAACAACCAATAGGAGACAAGATATACATGGTTAGGGCAGACACAGCTTACCCTAAGGGCAACAGGATAGATTAACTATAATATCGGAGAATAGAAGATTACAATAGACACCCGCTCTTTAATCCCTCTTCCTCTCCCTGATTGTACTCATGCTTTCATCTCCATCTCACAAAGAGAAACCAAGCTAATCAATCTTTATCAAACCCATAAGGCAGATTATATAGTGCTTCTAACAATCCCTAGAAACATTACCCAACATCTAATGGTAGCCCACTCTAGTAGATGAACCCAAAAAGATCCAAGCATAACGAGGATGGCCAAGCGGACATACAGCCCACTCATTGCTCAACCAGATGCGTACACAAGTCTAAGAATGTCCAACTTGTGGCTTGTATCCAATGAGCCTAAACAACATATAGTTTTTCCCCCTCTTTAGTTGTTTTGTGAGATAAATAAATTTAGTTGTTTTGTGAGATAAATAAACAACCTATAGGTTCATTGGATTGCCATCCACTTTAAAAATAAACTGCATATGCCATGCTCCACTTGCCAGGAGATGCCACATGTAAGCATGACTAAACCCGACATACTGCATCAACCTTCTCAGCCCTAATAAACACGCTTTAATCCAAACAAAAAGACCACCTCTATAGAAAAAATCGAATGACTATACTGCAACATCACATTTGGAAGTATCATGCAGTAATGCAATGCATAGAATCCCAACATACTACCTGAACCACGGCATGCTTGATATCCCTGGAAGCTTTCTGATTAACCTGACCACCTTGACCTTGGTCACAGTAGACCTGCATCAACCTCCAAAACCCATCAAATTTCAGAGCCTACAATTGGGTTCTAAATGTCAAAAACACAGGCCCATAGGATCAGATCCCAAAATACAACGTTACACCCCTGGATCGATGTCTGAATTTAGGCCCTGATCAATCTAAATCATTAATCAGGACTTGAGAACCATGATTTTTTTTTTCCTTATTGGTTTCTATTTGTTATCCACCAGAAGAGCACACTTTTCTTTTCTTCCAGCGTGAGAATCTACGTGGTTTCTACTACATGTGTTCTTCCAAACATGAAGAGGGGTAGAGCACACTGCCCATTTCTTCCTTCATATGATGCAATCTGCAGTCAACAACAAAATGCAACATACAGTTTTCTCTGATCCTTTTTTTTCTCTTCCAATGCCTCCACTGGTCAACAATTCAAAACCTCCACAATCTCATCTAATCAAAACTCTGCTCTTTCCCATTGGATCTTTTTGTTAAGAATGGTCACAACACTCACAACATGGTCTTGAATTAGGGACCTCACATAACTCAACCCTAATTTACCTCTGAGCTAGGCCAATGTCGTTATTGCTATTGAATTTGATACCACTTGTTAGTGATGGAGATACCTCCATATCCGTAGGAAGCACATAGACGAATAGCCAAGAAGACAATATATATGCAATTCAGCCTACTACACAGGACACATGAGAGGTTCACGATAATTACAGAGAACAATATTACTTCAGGAGACATATTCTGGCTATTCCCTATTGTTCTAAAAGACATGTCTGACATGTGGCCTGGCATGTTTTTAAGGACTAGAAACCACGAAATGAAGGGAGACATCATTTCTGACATGCCGAATGTCAGCAACATCAAGAGTTTTACCTGACATATCCTCTGACATGGTTTTCTCCACATGGATTATATACATTTGATTATATATTTAGTTATTTAGTATTTATTTATTTTCTCGTTACTCACTTGTTATAATACATTATGAGTGAATCCTTGTAGCATTATTCACTTTGTTGCATGACACCAATATAGGTTGCCTTTACTGAGTTCATACTAACGTTAATTTTTTTTGTTAGATAGACAAATTTATCACTCTATGTTTATGCTCAATTTATCAATATCTCTATGCAGGTATGAGCTATATATTTTTATCTGCAACTATGCCCACTAGCTAATTCGTTGCCCAATATGTAGCCCACTATCAGCTATCTGACATAGAACCTCCCTCCCAACCATCACGAACCAAATGTCTGCCATTTAGAACCTTGCTCCCTAATCTATCTCCAATGTTAAAAAGGCTCTAGGCCATGCTAGGTACGCAGGGTGGTGCCTAGAACATTAAGCCACCTAGGCACCCGCCAAATTGAAGCAGCTTGAAGGCAGCACTACTTAATGTGGCTGTCTGGACTGTGTTTTACCGAACCATTTCTCTCCCTTGCCCTCCTCATACTTGCTCTCTCATATCCATCTCAGAAAGGAGAAAACCAAGCCAAGCCATCTTGTATCTTCAACCCATAAGAAGGCACTAGGTAGCGCTCCTAGAGAGCTATAAAACATCATTGATCATTGTTAGAATAGTTATTGGGCTATTGGTTATTAAGCTATTGAGCTTCTACCCAATAGACCCATACTCATTATTTTTATTATATATATGTATTGTCTCTACTTTATTATCAATCAATTCCCTTTTAGGGTTTTCTATTTCTCTACATGGTATCAGAGCAAGAGAAACAATAACCCTAAAAATTTCCCTTCCTCTCCTAAAATTTGCCCAAAAAAGATTTACTATTCACGTGAATAGTAACGCGCGGTAGTGTTCACGTGAACAGTAACAGGTGCTGCAACTACTCAAAAATCAGATTTTTTAAATCTGATCTGGCATTTTGATGCTCTACAAGCCCTATCTGGTGAGGTCTGATCTATTTACTCAAAAATTAGATTTTTTTTTTTTTTACATCTGATCTGGCTTCTTTGATGCTCTACGAGACTTCTCTGGTGAGATCTGCTTTGTTTACTGCTCAAAAATCAGATTTTTACATCTAATCTAACTATTTAAGGTTGTCTATACTACTATCTGATAACTATGTTACTTGTTTCTTTTCATTACTGGCTATTTACTGCTATTACTGGCTATCTTTCTGGTGATTTTATAACTGGCTGCGATGTCAGTTGTCTCAAGTACTTCATCCTCTATTGTTCCTCCATCTTGGCTCTCTGATGATACTGCTCATATTCTCTCGGATACTATCTCTGCACCTTCTGGTGCTCCTACTGTTCAGATATTATAAGACGAGTATGACAAGTTACGTCAGCTCGAGTTCTATCAGACAGATTATTTATCAACTTATCCATCCTCTTCATGTATGAATGCTTATATTGTCTCTCCTCACAGACCTTGGATATTAGATTCAGGAACCACATCTCACATGACAGGTATTAAAGACAAATTCACATTTTTACATCTTTTCACTCAAATTTCTTCTGTTAACTACTGATGGTACACGATTTCCTGTCCTTAGTGATGGGGTAGTTCACGCTACTCCATCCTTGAACCTTAAACATGTGTTATATGTTCTAAAATTTTCTGTAAGCTTGTTATCCATCAGCCAGTTTATCAAACAACATAACTACAGTGTCACCTTTTTTTCCTTTTTACTGTGTCTTTCAAGACTTGACAACTGGGAGGAGAATTGGTTCAGATCATGAGAGAGGAGCCATGTACTATTTGGATGACGGAGTATTCCCTACTGACTTAGTTACAAATCAGTCTGATCCTATTCTACTCTGGCACTGGCGTTTGGGTTATCCCTCATTGCAGAAGCTTCGGTCGGTAATTTATGTTGAGTCTTCTTTCTCTACACTTGGTTTTGTGTCTTGCGAGATGGGCAAGCATCATCGTGTCTCTTTTTTGAGTCGAATCAACTACCTTAGTAGTGCTGCATTTGAATTAGTTCATTCTGATGTCTGGGGGTCCTAGTCGTGTAAGTACAAATTTATCTGATTCAAAAACCATTCTGAATCCTTTCTTACTAAGTATTGATCTAGAGATCAGATTCTTGCGGATATCTGGAACATGTAGCACATCGTTCAGAGTAAGCTCTTTCCCAGATGTCCACTTCAGGATGACCTTGCCTTTTCCTTCAACCTTTGAGACGGCTGAATTTTTAATGAATAGTTGCTCATCTTGCTCTAGTTTTTGATATTCAGAGAATAATAATTTCTCAGAGCAGATGTACCGAGTAGACCCAGTGTCTACCCACCAATCCTTATTGTTGGTTGTCAGATTCACTTCTGACACCACAGCTGAAAGGCTTGGTGACGCATGGTCAGTCAAGTTTGCCTATGGATGGTTCTTCTTGTTCTTTTTGAGACGGCTGCGACATTCATTCATTATGCCCTTCTTTGTTGCAGATGTAGCAGGTTCCCTTGAAGCGCATGTTCTTACCTTTTTTGACCTTGCCTTTTACCCCTGGGAAGTCTTCTTCCGCTTTAAGCCTTTAGAAGTAGACGCTTTCCCCTTTGAGTCTTCGATCACATTAGCTTTGGCTTCATAGGAGTTCTTACTACTCCTTTTCTCAGACTTTCGGTTGTCCTCCTCGATTTGAAGCCTCACAATGAGATCTTCCAACTTCAGCTCCTTTCGCTTGTGCTTCAGGTAGTTCTTGAAATCTCTCCACGCAGGTAGGAGTTTCTCCACGATAGTAGAAACCTGAAAGGTTTCAGGTAGAATCATACCATCAGCTTTTATCTCGTGCAAGATAAGTTGGAACTCTTGCACCTGACTGATTATAGTCTTGCTGTCCACCATTTTGTACTCCAGAAATCGTCCTACGACGAACTTCTTGGTACCAGCATCCTCCGTCTTGTACTTCTTGTCAAGACTGGCTCATAGCTTCTTTACCATTGTGATGGGACTGTAGACATTGTAAAGAGAGTCATCCAGTCTATTTAAAACATAATTTCGGTAAAGGAAGTCACCTTGAGTCAATGCATCGACTGTAAGGACTGAGTCCCGATCAGTTCCGGGTTCTGGTGGATCTTCTTATAGGAATTTGGCCAGATGAAGAGTGGTCAAGTAGAAGAGCATCTTCTGTTGCCACTTCTTGAATTCTGTGCCGTCAAATTTTCCTGGCTTCTCGGCTTCGGGTTAGGAAGTGGAGTAAGCATCAAAGCTTGTAGCTGCATGTTTGGTGCCTTGCTAGAGCTATCTTGATTAGTCTCAGACATTTTTCTGCAAGTTCAAGCAGAACAGAAGTAAGAAACTTCAATAGATAATTGTCTTAAGATTGTTGGTTTCTGAGATCAATCTGATAACTAATCAATATCACTGAAATATCAAAAATTTAATTGGCCAGGTCGGTAAATATCAGGTGGGAGGTTTTCCGTTCAATAGAACGTTCCTTAATTTAAGAACCACCTTTCAATTTCTTCCTTGGTTAAACACCAATTAGACTGATATAAATCAGTCTCAATATACTAAATATCAGTATATCCCTGTATAAAGAAATTAATTCACTTATACAGTACTTTGGAGTGAGGTACGCTTAAAGCGAATCTCCTTAAGACAATTACGTCCTCCGCACCGGTGCTAACGGGTTACTAGACGCTGGTCTCCCAAGATACAACACTCATTCACGGTATTTGGATAGCACTACTAAATCATCGTACGGTTGAACCGTAGTTAACTAGTACCTTCACAGGATTATTAAAGCAGTGGGACAAAGACAAATTTCGGGAGAATATTTGCCTTTACTTTGGAGTAGCACCCACTGTAGAGGAAGAAGGAAGGTAGAAGAATATTCTTCTTCGAAGTCCCAGATTCAGACAACAATTCTATTAAAGAATCTGTTGAATTTTCTAAGCCCTCTTTCAGAACGAATTTTTTACAAAATCTTTTTGAAAGTCGCTTCAGAAGCTGAGTTACTGATTTTTCACTTCCTGTTTGGAAGTCACTTCAACTGAGAGAGAGAGAGAGAGAGAGAGAGAATCTCCTTGAGACAGAACTCAGAAGATTTCTTGGTGTTGGTGTTTTTTCAATTGAGAATACGGAGCGCTACTCTTTCAGAACGAATTTTTACAAAATCTCTTTTGAAAGTCGCTTCAGAAACTGAGTTACTGATTTTCCACTTCCTATTTGGAAGTCACTTCAACTGAGAGAGAGAGAGAATCTCCTTCAGACAGAACTCAGAAGATTTCTTGGTGTTGGTGTTTTTTCAATTGAGAATACGGAGCGACTCTTTCAGAACGAATTTTTACAAAATCTCTTTTGAAAGTCGCTTACTGATTTTCCACTTCCTGTTTGGAAGTCACTTCAACTGAGAGAGAGAGAATCTCCTTCAGACAGAACTCAGAAGATTTCTTGGTGTTGGTGTTTTTTCAATTGAGAACCGTCCAACCGCCGCGACGGTTTACAGACAGTTGTTGGCGGGGCGGGTATGCTCGTAACCCATACCTGTGAGACCCGGTTCAAAAAGAACTAGGCCGGGTAGGGAACCTGAACCCGAGCCCGGCCCGGCACTGCACCGGCCGCCGCCGCCAGTGGCGGCGCGCACGCATGTGCGGGCATGGTTCCTTCTCAATCGCGCGCGAAAACTCTAAGTACCCAAAGGGCACGCCCTTTGTTCCCAATCTTTTCTATTTAAATACTACAAACTTCCATCCCATGGTCAATGTGGGACTAAATGCATTTAGCTACCTTTAGTCCCATTTGGCTTTGAATTAGGCAATCTTTAGACTTGAATATCTCATTCATTCGAAGTCGGAATTGAACATGTGAATATACCACGTTCATCCCCAATGGAAGGAGAACACACTCCAACCATCATCCAATTGATTCGATCAACAGATCTTGCCGTAATTCAATTCAAAGATTCACATATATATTCTTCATATTCCAACAGTATCTAGCTGTTATAGATAAACATTCAACAAACGTTTCAAATTTCTCTTCATCAAATGCTTGGCCATGTGATACTATTGGAGTCGGTTAGACCGTCTCCAATCGTGGCTATCAGGGGTGATCTAAAGCCTGCTTTGTAGTAGTGTTTACTTTATTGATTAAAATCGTAACCTCTCCCGTTTTAAACAGTGCGCGCGCGCGTGTTATAAGATGAGATAAAGAAAGCAAAATTGATGAAATTTGATATATACAGTGGCTTCTAGTTACTCCTTATAATTAACAGAAGTTTTTAGCACAAACTGAGTTGAAGTGACATAGACTATGAACATTTGCGCGGTTGCATCTCCATATAAATAGTTGTAAGGTATTTTTGAGTTAAAATAAAGATGATCATTTGAAATTTCAAAGGCAATTGCTTCACAATTGTTAATCAAGAAATTCATGAGCCTCCACTGTGACAAATTTAAAATTTGAATCCAACCAAACCTCTTCTCTAATTGATCAACATTTTTTGTGTAGGAATAAAAGACTCGCAGGGCGGGTTGGGACTTTATTGGGCGCCCATAGTAGGTTAGACCGAATAAAGATATCTAAAAAATCTGATCAGGATAAGATAAGATAATCTTGATTTGAAATTCAAATCGAGATTGAACTGGATATTGTCAGTTGTTTTTAGATTATAACTCTATCTTCTAAGATCTTGTTGGTTGGAGATGAGAATTATAACTCTATTTTCTAACCATTATATAAACCCATGAGGATTAGAATGTAGATTAGAAGTTTTTCTTCCACTAAAGAGTAAGATGAATCATCATCTCTTTTCCCTTAATCACAAGGTACTTTCATTTGGGTATTTGAATTGTGAATTAAAGTGGGACCGTTCTTATAACGTTCACCAACCGTCGAGAATCAACCGACGACGAGGAGCGGGATAGCGTGGATGTACTAGGTATGGGTACCTACAAACTAGAGTTGTGCGGGGGACGCACACTTCTAATTCATGATGTCCTTTATGTTCCTGTTCAACGAAACTTGTTGTTAGTTATTGCTTTGCTTAGGCTAGGACTTCGTCTGTCTTTCGAAAATAATTGTGTACGAATATTCATGTGAACGACCTTTATGGTAGTGGCTTTATTAATAACGGATTATTTGTTTTGAATATTTGTTATTCAAATAATGATTCTAATTTTTTTTTACTACTGCGAATAATTCTGTTACTCGGCATGCTAGACTTGAGCATATTGGTCAAAAAAGAATGAATTAGGTAGAAAAGGCCTGTTAGGCCAGCTCGCTAAAAGTAGCTTGCCTACATGTGAACGACAAGTCGACTAGGAAGCCATTTGGCAAAACTATAAGGGCATCTTCACCTCTTGAATTAATTCATTCTGACATCTGTGGGCCAATGAGTGTGAGGGTATGGCATGGTGCCGCCTATTTTATTATATTTATAGAAAATTATACTCGCTGTGATCATATTTTTCTGATCTCCAATAAGTCAGAAGTATTACGTTGCTTTAGGCATTACTTGAATTTGACTGAGAATCAGAAGAATGAAACAGTGCAAGCTAAATTTTTACAGAATGTGTTTCATGTAGTGGTTCAGTCTTTGCTATAAGTAATAGCTGCTGATGTTCAAGAGGATGGCTTTTTTATCTTTTCATTGCACGCATCATCTTGGATGATATTATAGGGAGGTGATGGAGTTTGCATTGAAATTAGGCTGTATGGACATTGACAAACATGAAGTGAACCTTTTTTCTGCAATTTTAAAGATGTGATCTTTGCATTGAATGTTTCTGGAGATTTCTTATCCATGCTTGGAAGTGTTCAAGCAGTTTTTACTTTCTAGAGTTGATGAATTATTAGTTAACGCTATGTATAAACTTGAAGGGACAAATTACTGGTCTTTGTCTAGAAATCTCACTAAAATTGATTATGGAACCAAAACTTCATCGATTTGGACTGTTACTGAAACCATCCATCTTCTAACTAACTGTCAGAAGATAAACTATTTTACTTTAGCTAACTAGTTTATCTTCATATTTTAGAGAGAGAAACTATTAACTGAAGTACGAGAATGACTCTTAAATGATCGTGCTAAGTTACAGTATAATATAAAGGCAATAACAGTGAACAGGTGATGCATCTGATGTGAGAATATATTGATGGAGGAATTATAGATGACTTCCGTGCTCTGTTGGTCAAGATCAACTTGGTCGGTTGAGTATAAGGCTTGTGGTCATACTGAAAGAATATGAAGATGGTGGTTAGTTGTTAGAAAGGTTGCGATTGCTCCTGGGTATATTACTTGTTAGTATTTGAAGTGCCTCATATCATTAGAAAAGAATTCAAGTTCAGGTGGAGGAGTTACAAATTTTACAAATTAAGCACGGACATGTACATGCATTATGCATGTTATTAATTGACTAATAGGTCTTATTAGTCGACTAGGTCATGGGCTAGTCGACTGATACTTTGGTATAGTCGACTGTATAGTCGACTAGGCCCTGTAATAGAAAGTTAGATTCTCAGATTGTATTACAGTAGTTGACTAGATTCTGAGTATAGTCGACTAATACTGGCTAATAGGGTATTAATAGACTATGATTTTCCCTAGTTGACTAATACAAATTCTGGCAGTTTTCGAATATGGTTATGTTTCCTATTTTGATTAGAATACGAGTTTTCTATTTCTCTGAGGCGGTGTTGATTTGGTTATTGAAATTGTGAAGGAGTAGAATCATCCTAAGTGCTTATATAAATCCCTTGGGGTGGCCTTTTGAAGGTGTGTCAAGAATTCAAGAGAATTTCAGATTTCCATCATTGAGAGTTGTGAGGGAGATATTCTTGTAACTCTTATATTTTCTTCTCTATTTTCAGTAAAGATTTTTCCCTCCTCCCCGTGGACATAGGCACATTACCGAACCACATTAAATTCAGTGTTTTTTGGTTGTGCGGTGATTTTACTTTCAATTGCTAGCTAGTGGTAGATCTTCTACGCTCCGCTTCCGCTGTCGAGTCTTCAACTTAGTGTTTCTCTGTTATTTGATCAGTGATAGATCATCAACAATTGGTATCAGAGTGATTGCTAGCAAAACGATCACGACAACCAAGTTTGAGGTGGAAAAATGCGATGGGAAGTACAACTTCCTGTTGTGAAAAATGCGAGTAACACAGTTGCTCGTGAAAGAGAGCACACACAAGGCCCTACTTGGTATTGAGAAAAAATCATCGAAGATGGAGGATGATGAGTAGAACGACATCGACTTCCGTGCAAAGGTGACGATCATGTTGTGCCTATCAGATGAGATTCTCTACAATATGATGAATAAGGAGACAACTACTGGTCTTTGGTGTAGGCTAGAAAGTCTGTACATGACGAAGAGTTTATCGAACAAGCTCTTTATGAAGAAGCAGTTATATAGCCTTCGGATGAAAGAAGGTACGCCTATTCTTCAACATCTCAATGTTTTTAATAGAATTTTAAGCGACTTGTTAGCTCTAGAGGTTAACTTAGAAGAAGAAGAAGATAAAGCTCTTATGTTACTCTCTTCTCCTCCATCAAGTTATGATCACTTTGCTTCTACTATCATGAATGATAAGGAGGCCTTAGAGTTAGAAGGTATCAGGCAGATGCTCCAGAACAACGAGCTGAGGAGGAATACAGATTCTACAGAGGAGGCCTCAGGATTGTTTGTCAAGGGCCAGAGGAAAAGATCAATGAATAGGGGACTTAAAGGGGATCTAGAGGCTTTTAACAGTTTCTCTTCCTACTTTTGTAAGAAACCAGCGCATATCAAGAAAAATTGTATGAAATACAAGGAGATGCTGAAGAGAAAAAGCGACAAAGATTCTGATTGGGCTAGTATCAGTGGAAAGTCAGATCAAGTCGGGGTTATCGAAGAAGCAGATAAGGATTCAGTGATGTCTTGACGGTTGAGTCAAGAGAAGGTAAAAACTCAGATGCTTGGTTACTTGACCCAGAGTGCACATACCACATATGCCCAAAAAGGGAGTGATTCAGTACTTACAAGCCTTATGATGGATGCTCTATCCTAATAGGAAACGACGCAGTGTGTAAGACTGTTGGCATCAACAACATCCGTACGATGATGTTTGATGCATAGGTTCGAACCCTCACGAACATTCGACATGTTCCGGATTTAAAGAAGAATCTTCTCTCATTGGAAGATTTTGGAAGCTCGAGGGTACAAGTTTTCTAGTACAGATGGAGGAATGAAAGTTACTAAAAGCTCCATGATGATTCTCAAAGGAGAACGGACAGCAAACTTATACAAATTGACAGGAAGCATTATTGTTGGTGATGCTTTAGCAGCAATGGAGAAGGAGGATACTACAAGACTTTGGCACATGCGTTTTGGACACATGAACGAGTGAGATCTTCAAATCCTACACAAAAGAAGTGCTCTACCAGGTATTAAATATTACAAACTTGATCTTTGTAAATTTTGTATTATGGATAGGCAACGTAGAGTAGCTTTCTCTACAGCACAGTACAAGATAAAGGGCTTGCTAGATCTTATACACACGGATGTGTACGGGCCTTCGTCAGTAGCATTCATTGGGGGTGCGAGATATTATGTTACTTTCATAGATGGTTTTTCAAAGAAAGTTTGGGCATACTTCTTGAAGTAGAAGTTAGAAGTATTTTAGAAGTCAAGGAATGAAAAACTATGGTGAAAAGACAAGGTGGAAGGTGAAAGTCTTGAGGTCTGACAATGGAGACGAGTATACCTCCAAAGAATTTAAAGATTACTTAGCAAATAAGGGCATCAAACACCAGTTAAATATTCCAGGGCGATCATAATAAAACAGAGTAGCAGAACGCATGAATTGAACACTTACAGATTGTGCCCGCAGTATCAGATTACAGGCTGACATATCAAAAAAATTTTGGGCAGACGTGGTGAATTATGCGAGGTCTGGTAAACATGTCATCATCAATAGTTATTGATCTTCAGATCCCATAGGATATATGGCGAGGAGAGTCTGTGGACTATTCAACCTTACAGATTTTTTGTTGCCCGGCGTATAGTTTGGTTGATAGTCAGAAAAGAAATAAACTAGAATCCAAGTCTAAGAAGTGTATCTTCATCGGGTTCACCAAAGAAGTCAAGGGTTTCAGACTTTGGGATCCCAAGAAAAGGAGTGCCTTTACCAGCAGAGATGTAATATTTGACGAAGAATCAATGTTGCAAGAAAAGTTAAAGACGGAGGATAAAGCGCAAGGTGGAGTTTCAGACAGTTCAGCAGACACTCAAGAAAAAGAAGTTAAGTTCTCAAAGTGTCCTAAAAAGCCTGAAGGGTCAGAAGAGAACTCCTCAGATTCAGATGAAGACGGACAAGAGGCTACTCAAGAGCAACCTAGACCGTTGAGGGGTCAACAGAGTTACAGTGTCTCCAACAAGATGTGGCTGGGAAGATGATCATGTCTCTTTCTCATTAGTAACAGAAATAAGAGAACCTAATAGTTACAGGGAAGCAATCGAGGCAGATGACCATGACCAGTGGATTACAGCCATGGAGTATAAAATGGAGTCTTTATATAGAAATCAAACATGAACATTAGTTAATCTTCCAAAGGACTCTAAGGTAATAAGTTGCAGATGAGTGTTTTGCAAGAAGGACAATGAAAAATACAAGACAAGGTTAGTTGCCAAAGGATATGAAGGTTATTGACTATAATGAGATTTTTTCTTCTGTAGTCAAGCATATATCTATTCGGATATTATTGGTGATTGTTATTCATTTTGATCTAGAGTAAAGTAATGGATGTTAAAACAGTATTTTTACACGATGAGTTGGAGGAGGAGAAGATATATATGAAATAACCTGAAGGTTATATTCAGGAAGGTAAAGAAAATAAGATATGTTTTCTAAAGAAGTCCCTCTATGGACTTAAGCAGTCTCTCAGGCAGTAGTACAAGCGGTTCGACTCTTTCATGATCAGTACCAAATATAGCCGATGTGAGTATGATAGTTGTATTTATTTTAAGCAGAGTAATGATCCGACATATTTGATATTATATGTGGATGATATGCTGACTGCTGTAAGAAACAAGACATATGTTCAGAAGCTTAAATCTCAGCTCAAGAAGAAATTTGACACGAAGGATTTTTGAGAAGTCAAGAAGATCTTAAGTATGGAGATCACTCGAGACAAAAGCTCAGGTCGACTTTGACTATCTCAAGAGAACTATGTTCTCAAGGTGTTAGAGAGATTCAACATGACAGAAGTAAGACCAGTCACCATTCTTTGGCAGGCCACTTCAAATTATCCTCCAAGCAATGTCCACAATTACTAAAATAAGAGAAGGAGATGTCTCAAGTATCATATGCTAGTACGGTAGGATCACTCATATATGCTATAGTCTGCATTAGGCCTGACTTAGCATATGCAGTTAGTATAGTAAGTCAGTCATGTCAAATACAGGAAAGCAACATTGGGAAGCAGTGAAGTAAGTGCTACGATATCTGTGAGGGACTACGGATCTAGGCTTGGTGTTTCAGAAATTGAAAACGGAAAAGCCTATAGCACTACAAATCTATGTTTATAACGGCCCCAGGTTAATTACCTCGAAATTTCCATGATCATCAACCTTATTACTCGATAATTAAGATATACTAAAGAAATTTCGGCTAACATCAGCCTACTTATAGATCTCATATTCATCATATAGTTCATCCCAAGGTCCATCACATAAACATATACAGAAGAGTGCTCCCATGATATACTATTCTAACTCATGGTGACTAATAACATCAGAGTTTACATCCTACAATAAGTACATACATTATCTCAGGAGAACATCCTTGCAGCTCTAAGTCGAACCTTCGCCTTGCCGTGACCTGAAAATAATCAATCTGTGGTGGGGTGAGCTCAACAGCTCAGTGAGAGAAGTCATTCAAAATAAAGTTATATGATACTACCATTGTACATCAAGTATTAAGCAGTTGAGCAACGTCAAAGAAATTCAGTTTCGATATTTTCTACTTATGGTTGATACTGCAGCTTATGAATCATAGACTCTTTCTTTTATCTAATGCTGTCACTATGTATTCTCTTGTGTATACGTGACCAATATTTCATTAACATATAATCTCAATGATTTTGCACTACATGACCTACTCGTTAGTCTCTTATAATCACCTTTCCGGTTTTCCGTTTGTAACATGTTCGTATTTCATATATATGTAGTCATGATCACAACACGACTCTTAGAGAGCCTAATCTTACTCACTAGATTAGTTGAAGTATGGTTCAATATTGCCTTCCGTAATATACCTATGACATCACACACTACTCATGATAGTACCCAATTATAAATGTGTTCGTACATGAAGAAATACGGAACACTCACATCCAAATACTGGATGCCACAACAATCTGTTTACCTGATGTCATACACAACTATGTGCATACACTAGGTGCCATACATATTAACATCCTTAATTCGGATATCATAAACAATCATATCCATATACCGGATATCATAAACAATCATATCCATATACCGGATATCATAAACAATCATATCCATATACCGGATATCATAAACAATCATATCCATATACCGGATATCATAAATAATCATATCCATATACATACAATATAATCTCCCCTTCTACGCCTCCAGTTCAACCCGGTCTCTTCCTCCGTAAAATCTCCCCTTCTACGCCTCCGGTTCAACCCGGTCCCTTCCTCCATAAAATCTCCCTTCTACGCCTCCGGTTCAACCCGGTCCCTTCCTCCAACACATCATACCATCATATAATATCAATATGCAAGACATATAATAATGTCATGAATTCATAACAAAATAGTAAATACTTGCGGAATTGTAAACACATGAGTCTTTGTGAGGTAGCTAACATTTCTTGATATCACGAAATATGCATGATCCCAAAAATATACATAGTGTCAAGTACTTGTTTATCTCTTACGTTTTATTTCATTTCCTACTTTATTCTACTCATCATGTTATATCATTCCAATATATGTGTAGCCAAACATGTGCATGAAGTCAAGTATGATGCTCATTCATAAAACTATTTCCTTTTTAAGAAGCATGTCCTGTTGTCGCTTATTTCTATCTACTAGTTCTAAACCACACAGTCATTTACTAGCCAAATGATCATCTGCGTTTGCATGTAAATCAAATCACACACATATGTACATGCGTACACATACACATATTACTTACCCATACTGGATTATTAATCTCATTGACATGTCGCTTAATCATTCGTCTGTATTACTAACTTCCAATTATTAAGGTAATTGTCTAACTCTTACCGGTTAGATAGAATCGGTGTCACTATAAAGATGTGACTTCCAAACCTCATAGAGGATTCCGATGTTCTATTAAATCAATTATAAGAATACTTGAAAGTCTCCGGTATACTGAGTAGGCATACCAAAATACTAGTTCAATACTATCGGTATTGTTGATATCGAATTATCCATCATAATCGATATGCTTAATATTAAGTTGTCAGATTTACGCAATACTGACTCTAACAGTTTTTACCAGTTTAATCACTCGCTTGATACCTTACAACATCACCAGTCGCCCATTATCTGATAATCATCAGACCTGTTCTTATCAGTAGTTTTCATTAATAAACATTAATCGCCAAAAGTGCGATATCTACTTGCGAGTTCTGGTTCAAAGGTTTTATTCTTTCACCTCTCATTGGGTTCGATAAATCTTAGTTATTTATCTATCAAGTTGCTTTCAGTTGCTACCAATTAATAACTTAATCGATATATAATCATGAAACACAGCAAATATGAAAACAGTATTCGCAAGGTCAATACTCACATACTACATCACATTTGAGTATTCCGCGTACTTAGCTTAACAATAAGCTTTGACGTTCAAGCTATTTATGGAGCATGTCCGGTAGTATTAGGAATTCAGTTACTCTAATTCAGTTCATTATCAATTACTTTGATCAGTTCCATCATTATCGGTTCGCGTTCACCGTTGCTAATTAACAGAAATGTCCCGATCCCATCCGAGTTATCAATATTAACAAAACCTTCAATACTTTAACCAGTACGCTATTTCTATCATACTGCATCAATTACATGTATCCCATTTAGCAGAGTTTTCTATACCACGGTCACGTCGAGTTACTCGAAGATAATTTCCATTTTCGTTTGCTTAGTTCAATCCTAATATCAACTTAGGATTCTGCTTATACCAGTATCAATATAACTGATTCTAAAATTATCCAATCATGGTTGATGGGTCTCAAGTGATCTTTCATCTTAATTGTGATTATCTCTTATTAATAAATAACAGTCATGATCTGTAATCGGTTCCCGGTTGTCACTGTTTAGTCCACTCACAGAGTGTAACGGTGTTAACCAATTGCCATCCGATTATTATTATCCTTAACTATTACTTTCATAACATGTTAGACATCACCTGCATATAATATCGATCTTCATCTAACTATCATCATTATTACATTAATAGCCAATACACATGCAATCGCAGTGTGTAATGGAATCGGAGGTAAACTTTACCCACTTAATGACTTTCAGGTTGAGAGACATCAATATTCATTACAGACGGGTAGATGGTATTAACCAGAATTTATACTTTACCATTTCTATCAGGGCCCAACACTTAATTGTTCGATTCTCAACCCTAGCAAATACTCGCAACGTATACATGATGCTCAGAATTCCCCAAACACATAACTTATGTGACATACGCCTATGCGCAATCATTTAAATACACTTACAGACTCTTAATGGTCATATTACACGAATTCTAAATAACAATTCTCAATTTGGTATCAAACCTGTATTAGGTTCACCCACGCCTATACATAACATATCCATGGTTCATTATTCTGATACTCTATTTGAATTTCAGTTCCATAACACCAATTCCCTTTTACAATAACTATCATAATCATCTTTATAATGACGTAACCTCTTAGTTCCATCAATCTATATTATCAATAATTTCCCAACAACAATTATTTCTAAATTGGGGAAAAACAAGATTAAGTTAGGACTTCCACTCACCGAGTATACCGATATATTCAAGCACCCAATACTGTATACTGATATACTAGATGTGTAGCTCTCGTTTTCACGATCACAACGGCTCAAGAATCGTCCGAATCCGACTTCGAATGGCCAAGATATCGCTCGGAAACCAAAACCAATACAAAAGGTTAGATTCGTAATAACTAAAAATATTCAGGGGGCTGATTGTAATTTTCAGGGGCCCCAAAGTAATTATTTAATCTCACTGGGCCTAAATGAAATTTTACCTTATTAATGAATGGGTTGGGTATATAACGGGTCGGGTTTGGGTTAAACCCGAAACCCGAACCCGTTATGGGTTTCACCCCCACGCAGCAAACGCAGCAGCAGCCGCTGCTGCTGCTGCTCCTCGCGGCGCCCACCGCCGCGCCCACGCCACCGCCACGTCAGCGCCGTCGCCCAGCCGGCGCCGGCGTTGCTCCGGCGCCCCAGGCCGCCGGGGCCCCACCGAGAGAGAGAGAGTGACAGAGTGAGAGAGTGAGAGGGTGAGAGGGAGCCGGTGCTCCTCCCTTCCCCTGCCGGCCCCACGCCGGCTGGCCGCTGGCGCCGTCGGCGCTGGGCCTCCGGCCATCACCCACAGAGAGAGAGAGAGGGAGGGAATGAGAGTGAGGGGGAGAGAATGAGAGTGAGAGAGTGAAAGGGAGTGAAAGAGAGAGAGAGAAAAAAAGTATTTTTATTTCTCTCTCCCCCACCTACTCCCACCTACTCCCATACCTCATCAATCAATACTATTTAATATTATTTTTATTCTTTTTCTTTTATTTTTTCTTTCTTTCTACACCTCCCCAATATTAATACAATCATAATTAGAGTCAATTACCAATACCCGATAATAATACGAGTATGTCATACAGTGTTAGGTATGAATACCAACACCCAGTATTTAATACGATCAATTCATGCATCATATACATCCATGCATAATTCTAGAAAAATATTATTAGCCAATAATATTACTTTAACTCAGGGTATAATAATCCGGGTGTTACAATGTTGATGTAGATTTTGTGGGAGATCTTGATCAGCGAAGATCTACGACGGGTTATGTGTTCACAGCAGCTGAGTGGGTGATTAGTTGGAAGGCAAAGTTGTAAGATACAGTTGCTCTTTTAACGACAAAGGCGGAGTACATGGCTGCAATTGAGGCATCGAAGAAGACTTTGTGGTTGAGAGGATTAGTTGAGACGTTTAGTATCATACAGGATTCAGTTCGGGTTCATTGCGACAGCCAGAGTGTCTAAGGATCACGCTATCACAAGCGAACGAAACACATTGATGTGAGATATCACAAGATACGTCAGTGGATCGTGGATGATAAGGGGATCGATTTGGAAAAGATCAGCATGAAAAAAATCAGCAGGTATGATGACGAAGACCATCCTGGTGGAGAAGTTCAGAGCATCTCTGAACTTCATCAAGGTTCTCCAAAGATAAAGTGGCGAATGGGCTCTTAGGAGGGAGTTAGGGAAGTCATAGAAGAGGGAGAAAGCAAGGTGAATGAAGCAGAGGCTAATTTCTACAGAGGAACTCAATGAATATGAGTCAAGGTGAAGATTGTTAGTATGTAGAGTGCCTCATATTCATAAGAAAAAAATTCAGGTTCAGGTGAAGGAGTTACAAGCTTCACAAATCAAACATGAATATGTACAGGCATTATGCATGTTATTAGTCAACTAATAGGTCTTATTAGTCGACTAAATCATGGGTTAGTCGATTGATACTTTGGTATAGTCGACTAGGCCCTGCAATAGAAAGTTGGATTCTCAGATTGCATGACAGCAGTTGACAATATTTTGTGATTAGTCAACTAATACTGGGTATTAACTGACTAATGATTTGCCCTAATCGACTAATAAGGTTCTGGCAATTTCTTAATACGGTCATGTTTCCTGGTTTGGTTAGGATACGGGTTTCCTATTTCTCTGAGGCGTTGCTGATTTAGTTATTGCAATTTGTGAGGACTAAGATCATCCTATGTGCCTATATAAACCCCTGGGGTGACCTTTTGAAGGTGTGCTTAGAATTCAAGAGAATTTAGATTTTCACCATTGAGAATTGTGAGAGAAACATCTTATTGTAACTCTTATATTTTCTTCTCTGTTTTCAACAAAGATTTATCCCCCCTCCCGGTGGACGTGGGCACATTGCCGAACCACATTAAATCTGGTGTTCTTTGATTGTGTGGTGATTTTACTTTCAATTGATTTCTAATGGTAGATTTTCTACGCTTCCGCTTTCGCTGTCGAGTCTTCAACTCGGCGTTTCTCTATTGCTTGATTGGTGATAGATCATCATCATTACTAAATTATGATCTTTGCTTCTTTCAAGTTCACTCAATGTAGTGGTCAAATTCTGATCACATCTAAGGGTCTGTTTGGTTGTTGTAATTGGTCGTAATTCGTAATTCGTAATTGATAAATTCTTTTAAAGTTGCAAATGAGTTATATGCGTGTAAGCTTTACGGTGTTAGGTTGGCAATATAAAGTTATAAGTGGGAAGATTTATTGTGTTTTATGGTATTTGATTGTCGTAATGTGTAAGTCGTAAGTGAAAAATTGACCACAAAATTAACTATATGGTGATTTAAAAATTTTTAATATTGCAAATAAATGCTAAAAATGCTAAGTATTAAAAAAATTTAATATTAACATAAACAAATAATACAAATTTGCATGACCAAAAAATTAATTGTAAGTGGGTTGTAAGTGAGTGGTAATTGGGTTGCAAGTGAGTGGTATTTGAGTTGTGTAAGTCTTTTACGAATTATGATCCAAACAAATACCGTAATTGTAATTGGGCTGTAAGTCAATTATGAATTACATCCTTTAACGACCATTTACGTCCAAACAAATAGTCCCTAAGATGATGACACGTGTCTCTCATCTTCTAACTCTTTATCGTACATCAGAGCTCTCCTCCGAAGTCTATATTATTCTGACTGGGTCCTCTCCGCTCCTAGGCTTACTCCTCTCTAAAAAACTCCATTTCTGACCAAGCAGCTCCAGCAACAGTTCATCCTCAATCTCTGCAAACAGTTGCGCTACCAATTTTTTTTCCACATTCATAACGTGTGACGCCACTTAGCGCGGGCAGTTGGGGACAGTGGTGGATTTCCCTGTGTGAAATCCCAGCAAGCTCGCACCATTTATTGCGGCTGTTATAACAAGTCGATTTGTGCAAATCATACAGTTATGAATATCTCGCCTGCACCATCTATTTGATCGAGTATAAACAAAGCTCGTCCTCCAACAAAGAAAGGAATTCAATTCGATTTGATCCCAAGACCCCCCCGATACAAAAGGATTCAACCCCTGATGCCAAAAGAGTGGAATTCTGATTCTGAAACCTACACTCATCTTCTAAATTCCTATAATCTTTGTAAACTGAGAGTTATAACGAAGCTCCTTCTCCCCGTAGTTTTTCTCAGTTAAGAATTTTCACATAAAATCTTGTGCCTTTTTTTGTGTTGTGCTTTGTTAACATGTATGACCCCACCTAATCATCTATCACTTGCGGTGAGGATCGACCATCCAATCATTTGTGACGCACTCACGTAACATACTCTATGATGCTCTAATCCTAACATAGAAAGATATTAATGTAAGGATGTTGGTTTCTTGGTGAAAGTAGAGAGAAGATTAACTTATTGTCCTTATAAAGCATTAGTTTATAAGGAAAGAGGATGAGAAAACATTTATAGTATTTTCAGTTCGTCATTTCCCTCTAGAGTGTGTATATTCTTCCTCCCCTTCTTGTATATATTAGTGGTATGTCTCAAGTTTCTACTTCTTCCTGTCTTGCATAATATGGTTATGTGCTTTACTGGCATTATTCCAAGTTGTCATTTGCTGATTTCCTTTTTAGCTGCTAGATATCTCCATAGAGTCCATCCATTTGATTGGAAGGCACTGAAGCACGGGATCTCCTTGCTTTCTGCTTTGTCTTTCTTCTTTCAATCCCAACAGTGTTTTATCATTTGTCTGTAATGTTGTGATCAAATATGTCTGCTGGTTGATCAGCGAGGCTTGTTGGCAGTGAAATAGGGATATTGTTTCTTTCATGAAAAAACCTTTACAACACCCCCCCCCGCCCGCGCCCACCCCCCCCCCCCGCCCCCACCCCCCCCCCCCCCCCCCCCCCCCACCCCCCCCCCCCCCCCCCCACCCCCACACCCCGACCCCCGACGCCCCAACCACCTGGTTTAAAATGCCGAAGCCCAAATTTCGCCATGTTTTTTTAATTATGATTTTGTTCTTTCACAATGTACAGATGGACTTTGCTCCTTAACTGTATGAACAGCTGGCGTGACGCATAGGGGTGCCGTCGGATCGGATATTACCTCTATCATATCCAGATCCGCACCCAACCTTTGAATACGGATACGAATACGGATATTGGCGGATGTGAAAAAATAATATCCGTATCCGCCAAAATCGGATATCAGATATAAATCGGATATTAGCGGATCGGATGCGGATACTAATCGGATATGTTAAAATGGATATGGTTAAAGATAAATTAAACAGAAATACTTATATTACTTTTTATCTCATCTACTACAATATTAAGTGTGATACATACGATGATATTATTGTGTATATATCAATACATTCATCGTATTCATTGTCATTTGACTTCTATAACAATAGATTACACGTCCTCCGGTGCTAAATGTCGATTCGGATGACATGGTTGATGTCGAAATACTCAAAATATCATGTGGTGCTCTTGCAAGAATCGAATACTTTTCACTATTACTTTTTCACCAACTCAAAATATCAAAATTTAATACCTTATTCCATTGAAGAATAGTCTTCTCCATACCGATATCATTATGAAGCACGCAACATTCGGATATCGGATCGGATACGAATAAGATATTATTTTACCATATCCGTATCCGCACCTACCTTTCGGATACGGATACGGATACGAATATTGACGGATGTGAAAAAATGATATCCGTATCCGGATTGGAGGCGGATTCGGATGCAGATATTTGCGGATAATCCGTATCCGGTGGCACCCCTGACGCAGATTGGCTATGATCATACTCATTACTGCCAGTATGGTGCACTTCATTAGCCTATGATCCGTCCATGAGGATTTAATATACATTGTATTTCAGCTATGCTATGGGATCGCAGGATTTTCATTCCGATAAGATTTTAGCATAAATTAGACGTATACCTTTGCTCTTTTAGTGGAATTATTAGAAGGTGATATTAACTAAACGACACGTTGCTTATATTGTTATCGGATTATAGCAATTGAAAAATGTTGTAATTTTAAAAGGTTAATTGGAGATACACCGTCTGTACTATAGACACTGAAACGGATATACCCTTCAACTCTTTTATTAGCAAGAGATCACTTGTTTTTATATATTTTTTTGATTCAAATTAGTTAATTTTATTTTTTAATTCCCTCCCTACCCCTTAGTAATATTACTCTTTTGTATTAATTGCTTCCCTCTCTCCTATGAAATTAATCTAATTTAAATTAAATAAAGAAAAAATGAAACATAAAATAAAAAAGTTGAGAGAGTATACATGCACCATTGTTAATAGTACACAAAGTATATCTGCAATTAACTCTATTTTAAATGCCAACTTGCCCACTATTTTTTTTTTTTTTTTTTTTGGAAGAAAGGCCTGAGTATACGACCACTCGCGCTACATTTTTACTTCCATGGCATAAGGTAAAAAAGATCGCGAAACCTGACACCCTACAGCTGATCTCCTCCGCATTAATCAGCTCTCATGGCATATTGCTCTAATTCCTACAAGAAATGGTGGATAATAATACGGCGCGCTAAAAAGGGAAAAAAACGCAAACAGAATCTTCATGAAAGTTCACACTCATGCATGGAACCAACCGAGTTTGTATGTCAACAAGCAACTGATTACAGCAAACTATTTGAACCTGGACACCTGAAGTAAACCCGGCGCTTGGTGTTTAATTACAAATGCTTGTGAGAGGTATCAAATCTTCGACCACCTCCATACTGTTGCAGTATATGTGAGAACATTGAACACAATGCATAGCCATCATACATAAATGTCACGTCCTCAAGGTTGTTCTCCTATCTTATGCGGTGAAATCACCACCGATATTCTTACAGTAGCGCCTGCACCTTTCATCAACCGTAGACTCTGGCACCATCTTCTTCCAGACACCGTGTACACGTACCTGCCACATCTTTTATATCAACTGAAGGCTCTGCCACCGTCGTCTCCCCAAACATTGTCCCATGAACCACTGGGAGCTTTTGGCCCCTCAATGTACTGTTGCCCTTGCCCCTCGGGACCTGGGAGCTCATCAGGTCCCAGTTGTTGCAGTTTCCGGGGCTTTGTTCTGATCCCCAGTAATCTTAATACAAACCTTGCAAGCTCGCCATACAGCATGCCAGAACGATCAAAAAGCTGAGACCAATAGATAAATATTCAGAGGTAACGCAATAACCTAACAAAATGTATGAAAAATGCTATGGCAAACAAGACAAAAAAGTGAAACGAAAAGGGAACGGTGAAGAAACACTTGCCTGAAGGAGAGCTGACATGAACAAGTGAAAGGCATGAGTGTTCTGATCAATGAGGACTGAAATCCGACCAAAGCAGTTCACAACACCATGCATCTGCCATCAAGTTTGGGAAACTGAGTACAAAGGAAAGAAAACAGCAATAACAAGCAAAAATTGCTGAGAAAAATCATAATGTTTGGTAGCAAAATGTTCGGAAATAATAGATTCATGCATTTATTCGTCAATAAAATCCAGCACTCACAATGATTTTGCATCAAGGTATGGACATGAACAACAACCGTACAACACGAGCTATATTTGGATGCAGATGTTCTACCATGAAGGTACCCTTGGCCCCAAGATCTGCACTTGGTTGGGAAAAGGAGTCCTTAAACAGATATAATTTTCAGTTTTACGATTCCCACTATCATGGCTATCATTCCTAGCTTATGGACAACACTGTCACCAATGACAATGAGTACGCTTAGCTACATGAATCCTTTCTCCATTCATCTATCATAAAAGGCAACATACTTTGTTAAATATTGGACTACCATATCCCTTTTAAGGCCAAATTCATGTTCATGTAGCCAAGAAAATTTGAATTTGGGATAAGCTGTATGCACTATGCAGACTTATTTACACTTTCAGTACCAAATTACTTTAGTATATTCCAAACTTGAACTTAAAAGTTGGGTACAAAAAGCACAAATATCTTTCTATCGCATTCATTACATGTCAATGAACATTACAATGCTTATGCCTCCCTTGCTCAGAATGCATCCTATGAATGCATGATCTAGTAACTGTTGCTGTATATGTATTAAAGGACATAAATGGTCACAACATTCTCATTTAACTACACTTATGAACATGTTTCTTAAGTACCCAACATTCTTACCATCCTGCTTTGATTCTGTGAAAGATGTCCTCCTAGGTCTATCATGATGAAAAATTGATGACATGTAGCCAAAATTTTCTCACTTAGGTGGTTATTACTCGGCGCCTTCATTATTCTCAAGTTTTGTGACAGTTACCCTCGAAGAACAGTAGAAATAATCCCTTCATTAGGATCATCAACAAAAGATGAAAAGACAACATTATCTATCAACTAATCATGCCAAAGAGAAATTTTGACTTAAAATCAGTGATTTCTATATCCAATAAATGCAAATGAACATGAATCCCTAAAAGCTCAAAACATCCAGACACGTCTAGATTCTACAGTAGCTTACTACACTATGTAAATATAAGATGTAAATGCAGTATATAAGAAATCTAAGCTGCCAGTAACAAGTATCAGCAGTGTCAAATCATAAAGCGCTAATAGATCTGTGAAATAATGTATGACTTACCACTCGAAGAAAGGACACCCAAAAGCCTGGTGGGGATGGAGGGGAGCCAAATGGATTATTCGGATCCTGATTACCATAAGGACCTCCCATTCCTCCCATGCCCATTCCGTAACCTCCAATTTGACCCCCATAACCACTGTTATACGTTCCCCCTCCATACATTCCTGAGCCTCCATACATCCCTCCATACCCTCCTCCATATCCTCCTCCGTACATGCTATTGTTACCATTAAGCCCACCTCCATATAAGCCTCCCCCAAATCCCCCATATGAGCTATACATGCCTGAACCATAGCCTGAATTGACTGAATTGTAGTTTAAATTTGAACCATAGCCTGAGAACAGGAAGGAACTTAGAGAAACTAAACAAGAATATGAACTTCAGCAAGGCCTATCCAAGCTACACAACAATACCTCCATAGCTGTTCCCATAGTTCTGCTGCCAAGGCCTTGTAGGTACAGGCCTTGCAAGAGTGTTTCTGGTTGCAGCTGTATTAACATTTGAAACAACTTCACCAGGTTTTGCAGTTCCCGAGGCCTCAACAACTTCACTTGTGTTCCCAGAAGATGGGGGTTTGAAAGGTGCAGGACCAGACGATGACCCAGCTCGCTCCCAAGGTTTTGGTGGTGGAGTATTCCCTGCAGAGGCACAGTTTTATTCATAAATAATTGATTCACTGCCGGGGCCTTTATCAACACTAACGGCAAGCAAACTACAGGCAAGGGCTAAATTTGAAATGCAGTATAAACCAATAATAAATAACAAGCCTCTTCCCAACTACCTTTTTTCTTCTTTTCTTTTCTTTGTGTTTTTGTGTGTGTGTGTGTGTATGCGCGCGCGCGCGCGTGTTTCCCCAAGTCCTTCTGAAATAGTCTCTAGTATAAGGTGAAACTTATCAAAAACACAACCATAATACTAATACTAATAAGAGAGGCTTTGCAAAATCCAGCTACCAGCAGAGGGAGGATATGGATATGCATCCATGGGCAGGCCCGGCTTTGGGCCGGTTCCAGAGGTGCAACTGTACAGGGCCCCCAAGTCTTGGGGGCCCCATAGTCGAAGGCCCAGAGCTGGCCTAGCGTCTCTTCATCACTTCAAGTTCGGCTCAAAACCAAAAAGTCTACTGCGTCTCTTCATCTTCGGGGCCCTGGCGTCTTTTCGTCTCACACTTAAAGTACATAAGTGTGTGTATTTGCTCACCTCAACTCCCTCTCCCCTCTCTCTCTCGTGAGTGTGATGCCCTAAGCCCCCCGCTCAGCCGCTCTCCATTTGCTCACCGCAACTCTCTCAACTCTCTATATAAAATTTGAAGAAAAACCTTTCATTTAGGGCTCCAATCTCTTCTTATTATTGTCCAATTTCATTCGGTAACGATCTTAATCTCTAGGGTTTGTGATTCTACTTCAAAACTCGAATTGAAATTTTTGATCTTTTTTTTCTTGGTTTCAATTGATTAGGGTTTAACTGAGAGATGTCAGATGACGAGGGGAAGGAGAAGAAGGAGTTGGATCTCTCCTCTCCTGATGTGGTCATCAAGTACAAGAGTACGGCAGAGATCGCTAACAATATTAATCTCTCCCCTTTTCCCTTTAAATTTCATTCAAGATGATAATTTTAAAATGGTTCTTGATGTTGATTTTTTATTTGGGACAGAGGTTCTTCAGCTAGTTCTTTGGAATGCAAGCAGAAGGCCAAGATTGTTGATAGCTGCGAGAAAGGAGATGCCTTTATTAGAGAGTGAGTGTATAGTTGTTATTTTAAATAGTTTTAAATAGATTGATTAATTTGAAAGTTTATCTACGTTATATCAATATCAAGTTTTAGTAGTTGCTCACATCATACTTTTTGCATTAACATTTTGTTGAATTGTGATATGCGAAGGTTCTTGCTTGTTGAAACAGCAAATTAAATTATCGAAATCATGTTATAAATTTTGAATGGCATTTACTGGAGACCGATATTGTTATAGAAGTATGCTTATGTGTTTTGGTATGCTTAACAATTCATTTTTGTGCATAATAAATTTATATATTAATGAATAGATATTTTTGTGGATTTAGGCAAGCTGGAAGCATGACAAGAATGTTAAGAAGAAGGTTGCGGGGTGTGTGTGTTGCCTTCCCAACTTGTGTTTTCATTAACAATACTGTGTGTCACTATCAGTGGCGTACGCAGGATTTTCACTAAGTGGGGACAAAAACATTATGAACTAAAATTAAAAATTTATAAAAAAAAAAAATATTATATATTTTCAGTGTAATTAGAACTGCGACCATGGTAGCAGTCCTCAGAAAAACACTGCGACGAAGGTCGCAGTCTTCAGAAAATACTGCGACCTTGGTCGCAGTCCTTAGAAAAGACTGCGACCATGGCAGCAGTTCACAAATTATATAATCCCCCTCAATCGAATCTAACTCCTCGTCGAATTCCTCGTCAATCACACCTAATTCAATCTCTTATAAGTAAATAGAGAAGGTTCTTGTGTTTACTTTTCGCACAGGACCCCATAAATCTCAGAACCGGCTCTGTGGACCATGGGTTACAGAAAGTGGACTTGACTTGTTTCAGTGCTAGTTAGCTTTATAAAGGTACAAACTACAAAAGAAGCTGTATTCCATTTCTGACTCTGAAAGTAAGAAAATAAATCACGTAGCATGTGAGCATGTGCTCATCAAGTACAAGTGTTTAATGCCTTGTTCACATTTCTATTCTCAGAAATGTGAGGTGAACAGCAAAGTGATTAGTATATTTTTGTTGGACATGTATTCTATTTCCACAACCACAACCACAACAGACCTCCCACTGTATGTTTTTATCCAACACAAAAACTACACCTATCTGAATGCAAGTTCATCTTTCCCTTCTTTTTTCGTAATCGACAAAATTGCATTGGATCCCAAGTCACCCTCCAACAGAAGGTCCAAGTCTCTTCATGAGAAACTAAACTGGAGCAAGTAAAAAATGTATATCAAGTTGGTAACTAACAACATGAAGATGGAGCCCAGACCCTCGCAATACAAATCTATAATACCCCATTTCATCCAAAATCTACATCAATAACATACCTAAACATGAAATGTCAAAAAGTATAACACATTTCTTGCCTATGCATCCAAGACTTACTAACATATTGAAATTTCAAGAGGATATGTTTTAATGACATTTACAGCTAGAAGCATTCACACCAGCTGACTTTTTTCCATGTGTGTTTAATGTCATGTACAAATGTTCAATTCATTCCTATATCAATTGTGCATACCCATTAAAGCTACATGATCTTCACCCGTAACATCCATTTTACTTGAAAGTAACCAATGAATTGGATTTATGTCAAAAAAAAAAAAAAAGGTTTCAATCAACATTTACAAACAGTTTATAAGGCAATTAATATATAAAAAAAAGAGATCTGCCAAACTAGGAAAAACGCCTCTCACAGATTAGTTTAATAAATACCAACTACTTCATCCCTCCATGCCAAATATGCAACAGAAATGAAATTAATACTTCTGAAACCAACTTCATTTTATTTAAACAACTATAGATAATGCTAAGATTCTTTAAGAAGGAAAAGAGGGGTGACTCCAGGTATAACATTGGTGTCTTCCAAAACTCTTTCATATTGTCTATAGTGCATGCATTTCAAACAAAGGAGGTCGTGCCTTATAAATTGAATAGAAAATAACAATCTAATTAGATGATATAACGAGTTATCCTAGTTCTCCAAAAATACTTTAAATATTGGGGACCATTTACATTAGTTTTCCAAAAAATAGTTTAAATATTGGGGAACATTTAAATGCAAGTTTGAAGTGTAGAACACTATTACATTGTGAAGTGACAGCTTTCCCCAGCTAACGTTATGATATAAATTTTTTTTATATATAGATTGGCACAAGGTAATGTATAAACTATAAAGCTAGAATAAAGGATACAAAACAGTAACAAAGGATTAAGATTTAGAATCAGAAACTGCGTGATTGATGATGGAAATAGAATATTCAATGGAATTTATTAATCATCTCAGAAAAAAATTGTCTTCAGAAGTTATTTGAAAATTAAGGCTTCAAATTGGAAGAGTTGAACTATCTAGTTATGATGCTAAACTGTATACATAACAAAAGCAGAAAAGGCAGAGATCTCAAAAGAAGAATAAAAGAATAGGAGCGAACCCTGAGAATGTCAATAGCAGTAATATGTGAACAAATAGAAATACATGTCACGTATAGAAGAACTTGAGAAGATAAATGGACAAGAAACTTCTGAGGTGGAATGCAAAGGCCCAAAATCAACAAGCTAAAAAGATCAAGATTTTATAATGCTGGTATATTAATAATTTGGAAGAACTTTATGGAAAAGAAAGACAAATTATTAATTTGACTGAGCTGGCCTCCTAGAAACTTTTGAATTCACCAAACAATGGGTGAACACATAACCTATGGGCCGTAGATGAGGTCGAAAAAGTAGAATTACAAGAAGCATGGGTTGAAATCTCAATATATGTATCGGCAAAAACGGTATCCTCTCGGTCATATTTGGTCATATCGACGATATTGGTATTGTGTCAAACTATTGGTATCCGCAATATTTCAAACCTTGCTAAGAAGAAAACAAGAGTAGACAGTAGAGTGGATGGAACTTAAATTTTTTTAATTTAGGAGTCCTAAGAAAGTGTCAGGAGGACATTCATACATGTGACAAATAATAATGCAATATACTCAAGAAGTGTAGGTAGTTAGCACTAAACTTTAGCTAAGTCTATTCCTTGGATCAGACCGAATATAATATTGGTTAAAGCACCAAAATTGTTCAGCGCAGCAGAGTTGCACCCCCGTTAGTTTTAAGGTTTTGAATAAGAGAAGATTTTCATATAGATGGAGATTCTAACAGCAACTTGTAACATCGCCAGATGTAAAAATGTTTGTATGAATTATAACAGAATTAAAGGTGTTGTAAGCTCTTAATGCAATGAAGAGATAGAGGTGATATGCGGCATTATTGTTATATGCCGATATATTAAATCACATATAATTGCGGCATTATTGTGATATTTGAATAGAAACAATACAAGCTCAGCATAATAATCAACAATATAAAGCAAAGTTCGTCTCTTCAATCTATCCTACAAAACCGAGAAAAACTAAAATTTACAACAATACACACATCATCGAAGCACTATAAAATTCATTCAGGTTGTAAAAAAAACCAAAATCGAATAAAACTAAACACAATAAAGTAGCAAATGAAACGAACATCATCTAAATTTAGCAATCCAATCCAGCTCAGTTCATCTACTCGTTATACAATTTCACCTCACAATCAATTCTAAGAACCCCAAAGGGAGATAAAATTCGAGTCGATCCTGAAACCAAACTCCAGAACACGAAAATTGAACATAAATCCGCAAAATTCTCCGGGAAAATTGAAACTTATATCAATAGATCCAGAATCCCTCACTTTAGAGAGAAAAATTCGGATCTTTAGATAGGATTCAGATCCGATAAGCTCAATCTTCGATCGATGAATCCAGAAAGAAAAGAGAGAATCAGGAATCGAACCTGAATTCGGTGGATTAGATCCCATAGTAGGCGAGACAGAGGGAGGAGAGCGAAGAGCTACATGCAAAGGGCTTCGCCCTTTTCGATGAAGCTTCCCTCTTTCGTTCTTTTTATCTTTTTTCTTGTTAGGGAAGACGACGAGAAATCGCCGACTCCCTTCGCCTCACGATCGAAATTATAAAAGATATTCCTAAAAAACATACTCTAGAGTTGTCTAAATTTGACCGCTTATGCTTAGCTGGCAGTCTCAACGGTTGGGATCGCCCTATTGCTTAACCGTGTCGCCGGATGAGACCCGGATTTAAAAAGACTCTGGTTATTTTATTTGCTTTAACAAAAAACACAGGCCAGAGCCACCGTTCATGAATTTTCACAATCTAATCTCTTTTTTCATCGCTGAGTCAGCAAACATATTTCTTCTCTTATTATGCCATAACTAATAAGAGAGTCACTCATTGTAGAGATGATTTTCAAATTTTATATTTGGGAATTATGAAATTAAATCCAAATTGCGTTGTTTTGTTCCTTATAATTGTGAATTATCACACTGTTTAACAATCTGAAACTCGAGTAAAAATATGAAAGTAGAATCATTTTTTAATTGACAGTAAAAGACAATTAAAAAAACAAGCAACTCTAAATAAGTTGCGTATAAGTTGTGTCAATTAGACTAGGGGTGTAATTCGAGTTTGGCTCTAAATTTACGTTGAACTAACTCGAGCTTGGTTCGTTTATATTTCAAATTTAATAAGATGCTCGAGTTAGACTTGGTTTGAGTTTTGAATGGTCGAGTTTGGCTCGTAAAAAAAATTAATATATAAAAAAAATCAAAATGAAACCAGTTGTTTTATTATTGTGAATTTGATCACTTGATACTCGGTTAGGAGGAATATTATCTCCATTCTTATTAAAAAGAGAGTTAAATTAAGAAATTGAAAGAAAGTTTTTAGAATATTTATATACTTTCGTGTTCATAATTTTATTCATAATCAATGCATGTGTTTATAATTGTATTTGTTATTGATACATACATAAACACGTTGATAAATAAAATATTTTTAAATTCTCAAATGTTCAGAATATAAATATTTGAGACATATGTGTAAGAATATTATACATATATATCAAGTTTATTCATCTTTAATATACACGAGAGCTCCTGACCGAGAGCGGCCGGTCAGAGTTGGGAGGAGGAGGTGTTTTGTTGTGGTGGGATTTGGGCGGATTTTTGATGGCAGAATTGTAGTCTGCGGAATATGTAGCTCTCAGCAGCAGCGTTGTCGACAGAGGTTTCTAAAGTTAGAGTTTTTCTTTTATGTGTTTGTGCCTTTTGTTTTTCTCCGAAAATCTGTGTGCCTATAATGAATTGACTTCTAAGAGCTGAGGGTTTTTGTACGAGATTGTGGTTGTTTTCGTTAATTTCTTTTAATGAAACGCAAGGGACCGTATTGCTTCACCATTTTTCTCAAAAATAAAAAATAAAAAAGAGTAAAAAAAACATTAGGCTTGGCCATCCTAAAGTTGCTCCGAGCATGGCGTGATGGATGACTCATTTTCTTGAGAGGGAGCTGAGTGACGCTCTTCCAACTAACAAGCAGCGGGGCGTGGGCGGCCTCCACAAACGGAGCTAGGCAGCAGCCTTTGGTGGCAAGTGCGCATGCGCCCACAAAAGTTTCGGCAAAATTACTTATAAATTTTACATGATTGTAAAAATCCACTAAATATCAATTTGCATTTTTCTCATATATGTTTCCCCCCACTCAATAAGCTCGCTGGCTCCACCTTTGGCAGCTTCACTGCTCTGTTGATGCTTTTTGATCAATCTATGGTGTTGAGGAGAAACCCATTCAATCTTCTCCTCTACTGGGATAAATTTGCTTTGTAACTGACAATTCGTCATTCCATTGTGGTATAAATTCTATTAGGATTTCAAAATTTTTAATAATTCTAACCAAACCTCATGGGTTTACTGTTTCATGCACACGAGCATGGTTGAATCTCTAGTACGTACAAAGTTCCATGTGACATGCCTCCTCCATTAAGGCATGACTGAGTCTGACGGCAAAGTCTTATTCTTCTTATTTTTTTCTTGTTTCTTTGAATTCTTTCTTTGTTTTTTTTCTTTAATTTAACAAGAAAAGCATATTAATATTGGATGTTGAGTGGGCACTGGAGGGATCTATGAAAGATTAATTGTAAGCAGCCAAGGCCTTGCCATTGGCTGTTGGACAACCACGCATGGGCTTCCTTCTGTCTTCCACTGTTGTAGGATTGTACAAAAGCTGCGTTTGGACATAGGTGGACAGTTGGCTCAAAATATAAATAGAAAACGGAAGAAAGATGTGGTCAATATTTTGCTGCACAGAGCACACAGAAGTTAGGCTCCTATTACCTTCTTTTCCATAAGGTTATCTCACTTAAAAATAGCTCTATTAATAACCAGTCAAAAAAAAACATGTTCTTAAGATGAACCTTCCAGTTCTATCACCGACCGACTTACTTGTTTTAATCTATTTGGAGATACAATTCTATTAATAAGTGGGATAGGATTATTGGGACTTATCGGCGGCCGCTATTTTTGAGGGTATTTGGAGGAAACCTAGCAATAGATTCTTTAATAACTCAGTAAGAACAGTGAACTAAACTTTTCTTTCCTGCACTTCTTTCATTTCTTATTGGAGCAATCTCCTTTCAGGCAGAGCAAGAGATTTTGCAGGGAGGACTCTGGACCAGATAGGGATAGAGAAGGCCTTTGATAACCACTTGAAGGACGCCCAGGGTAGGGGCCACGACAATAACTCAGAGGCGATGTGACTGTTTACTTAATGGAGTCCTGATTTTAGGTTCTCAAGTTTAAGCCTGAATTTTGCTACAGGGTATCTCTGTATTTTTGCATCATGGTGTTTCTTTTTCTTTGACTATTTGTATCTCCTGTGACCAGCGTACTTCGATGTCGTCTCTCCTCTTGCACATTTGAGTGCGTCGAAGCTATTTAACTTGAGAGGATCTGAATATGTTGCCTTTTCTGGTGCATCTTCAAACTTATTTTCATTAAAAATTTATTATTAAGCTATTTAACTTGAGTGGATCTGAAAATGTTGCCTTTTCTGTTGTATCATCAAACTAATTTTCATTAAAAAATTTATTACTAAAACGCGGGACACCTCAAAGTTCGCCGGTTTAACTCTAAAAAAACTCTGCATTTGCAGCAGCCTGGTTGCTTGGTAACTGTTCATCTGATTTTAATTAAATATGGGGCCACATTAATCTAATTTGATGTCAGTTTTATTTATTTCAAGTTAGTTCAGAGTAATAATAACATGGAGAGAACTAACTTTTTATTATCCCCTAGCCAAAATGAATAAATATAGAAGTGATGACTGAACAAAGTTCGCCGTGTATTTAAAGAGGACTAATGCTATTTGTATTATTTTTTTTTATGAGTAATACTATCTGTATTATTTTTATACTATATTATACTATTATTTTATGAATTATGAGCTATACGCTCAAGAATTGTGGCTTTCATTTTTATTAATTGTTAGTGTGATTCACAATTCATAAAATAATAATATAATAAGTATAAAAAAAGAGTAATATTATTTGTACTATTTTTTTATACCATATTATACAACTACTCTATGAATTGTGAGTCATATTAGCAATTAATAAGTGTGAAAGCAAAAAATTTTACATCTTTTAAGCTCAATTATATTTTGACGTTTCCAGGGTCATAATTTTTCTTATCACTAGGTAGCACGTATATGAGCTTCACATTGTCTTACGAATAATTCTTCTCCTTAATTGTAACTGGAGTAATGCATGCTTTACAAAATAGATTCATTAACTACCAAGTGTTAAAAATAGTACGAGACCAAACAACAAATTGCATGCATGCATGCATATTTAGGGGTGTTAAGTTGTAACGGTCCCAGTTTTCATAGATTCTCAATTAGCATAAACATTCTTTTAAACTGATAGATTATCATAATCATCTCTAAATCTTTAAATTTTCGGCAGCACTTCCTTTGTAAATATTGACATATCCAAATATACATTTCAATCCACAATAATTTCGGCCAACAGCCGCCCACTTATTCTCAATTCAAACATGTATATCAAAGTCAACAATCGCCCATGCAATCATAATAATATTTCGGCTCACCACGACCTGCTTATTTTTCAAATAATAATTTCGGCTTGACATCGCCTACTTATATGAAAACAAAAGAAATATATGCTCGAGAGTACTCCTCTCGACATCCACAATATAAACAGATCTAGCTATAACTCTAACACATCACCATAATCACAGCCTAATTTACTTCATACATATCCATCTCACAAAACTAACATAAGGTACAAGTATATATCGAGTAGGATTTCAACAAGAACTAAATTACAACTCCAATAGATTCATTAATAATAAAATTCTTAGCAAAATGCCTAAATCTGAAGCTAGTCTTCCGTCTTCCAACATACTCGACCTAAAACATAAAATTAGGAGGGAGTGAGCTCGACAGCTCAGTGAGAGAGAATCAAAGTGTATCAAGGAAGGAAAATACAAATAGAGAGCATGTTTTTCTTCAACAATTTTAGCAAGTATAGATGAACAAATAAAATGAGGAAAGAGCAATATCTTATAATGAATAATTAACACAAAGATGCATATAGTCGATGTGACGGTCTGACTTCTCTAGAATCGATTCTCTTTAACTTTCTTTAGTTTTTCTATTGCAGATTGCATAGTCTAGGTATTCAATAAGATACTCGCTCAATTATTTATAACTTATGCATAATTCTGTTTTAAGTACTTTTAGCACGTATCACCACATAGCTCATATCTCATACATGAAGTACAACCAATCATAATCAAAGTTTCATGGGGATAAGTATATGTCCTGGTGATACAACATCACAAGATCACCCTATATCATCTAAGTATAGTTTATCCATATGGATAATACAATCTCACATAATCATACTACACTTCACAATATTTAAATATCATACTTAGTGATATATACATCGCATTTTATTCATATGCTTGTACAATCACAAATGAAGCGTGAGATTCTCCATCTTTCCCCTCCTATCGGTTCCCGCCCGGCCCCTTCCTCCATTATATATATATGTATAACAATAATATCGTCTTCCCCTCTTACCGGCTCCAGCCTGACCCCTTCCTCCAATATATATATGTATGTATATGTGTAACAGTAACACCGTCTTTCCCCTCCTACCGATTCCTGCCCGGCCCCTTCCTCTAATACACACGCGCGCGCGCATAAGAGTAACAATAACACCGTCTCCCCCCTTCTACCATCTCCGCCCCGCCCCTTCCTCCAATACATAAATAAATGCAACAGTTGAAAATGTGTATGCCTACATATAACAACCAGTTCATGCATAGTACAAAACATCAATCAATATTTTAATTTTACCTCCGCGCTTATCGATATTAATTTCAAAAATTTCATGTGGTTCGGTATATTATGCATAATGCATATATCAATTGACTCTGTAGTGATCTACTTATCTTAATTATACTAGTCAGGTTCTTATTCGTATTATCAATATTCAATCTTCTATTATGATTACGAATAACTACTACTTATGTGCGTGAATACACACACATGTACAAATAACCAAAATTAAAAAGCGAAGATCAACTCCAATAATTACTCACATTCCAGTACACATTCTTAAGTCACACGGTGATGTCTTGTAGTTACATATACTTTACCTTTTTATATGCTCGATATTTGATGTCCGAAATCGATTATCCATCCATTCATGTTAGAAATCTTAACATACTTGTTAATTGTAGGTTTTTAAGTAAGTCGACTCTTAAGCAACATCAACCATTAAATTTTAGTATGTAATTTATCATACATTGATTAATACGGATGCCATTTAATTATATCAATGTTCATGTCTAACCCTACTTCTATTCATACTCCATTAGGCTATGAGTTTCAGCCTTCTCACCTAATCCTTAATGTAACTAGACTTGAAGTCTAGAACACATACTAACACTAGACACTATCACTAAAAACAAAAGAAACTGAAAGGAAAAAGGAAAAAAAATCAACTTTCATTAAATGAATTTTTCAATCTAGATATTGAGACAACTAACCACTCGGAAGGTGGAAGGTTGATTGTATCAAAGGACTAATCCGGTTCTTAACTAATTTGTCACACAATTGATCAAGTGAGCATCTAAGGGTAACGAGTTCTCAATAAGAATAAGAAACTACATACTAAAAGATGTGTAGACAACTTGAAAGCTTATTTCAAAATCTGGCTCTTGCAGACTACAAAAGTTAAATGTGTATAGATTTTAAAGTTAGTCATGTTATCATAAATCACTTGCTTTAAATCCAACATAAGAGCATTTATCAGAGTTTGTTCGCTCAACTTAGACCGTGAATTATTAGATTCAATAATAGAAATAAGGTTGGGATTACTCATATCACTATGCTCAAGAATTAAATTTCTTTCTAACCTTCCACACCCAATGAGCTTAAATAAAAATAATATGATCGTAAGAGAAGAAATCTTTAATTTATTTTTAATTACACTCAAATGATATTAGTGGATAATAATATTTTGGTATTTTATTTTTAGCTTCCTTAGCTCCAGAGGGGTGCTGGAGTCTTAAATAGAAGAAAAGAATATACGCTCAAGTTTTTCTTCATCCAGAAAAGTACTTCATATATTTCATCAAATACTTAAGCTTTGTTAGTGGAGGATCAGTGTGACTAGTTATATCGTGAACCCTTTTACAATAGATCACCCTCAAGGAATCAAATTGAGTTAATAAGGACAGAATCCAGCATAAGAATCACATGAAAGGAACGCCTATGTTTGCAATATTCTCCACTCACAGGAGATAAATATGAAAGTTCAATGTATAGTCTAATGTCTATGAAGGGGAACCGTAAGATAATGCATAACTAATGAAATCTCAAAGTTTTAGCGTTCTCAGGAACATTAATGGACCAATATAAGGATGACTCGTAAGGACCTAGATGGTATACATGTTGCCACGATGACATCCTAAAGGCCAATATCAGGATCAAGACACTGTGTGAATAACAATATCAGAAGTTGTGTCATTACAAGAAGTCCAAAAATAGTTGATTTAAATTTTCGAGGTATATATAGCAGTACTGAGAAATAATAATATTTTCACATGTATTAAGTGTGAAAATCGTCTCAACTCCTACAAAGTTTCTATGATTTCGATTCTAAACACATGGATGTCATATGATGACTAGTTGAAGTAGAAATCTCAATAAGGACATCATAAAGATCACTCACAATATTTATTATTTCTTTCTAATTATTTATGAGGACAGATCCTGAGAAGTACTTCTTAAATAGATTCAAATATATAAAATTTATATCGTGAAAGAAAACAACCCCATATGCTAATATAAAATGTGGAGAGACGTGACACACACACACATATTATACACGAAGGAATATCTCAAAAATAAAAGAAACAGTACATACCAACTACCATCTACAAGGGAAAGAACAAGATTTTAAAATAAAATTTATTTATAAGAATCAACGCATGCCACTTAAATATTTGAAATACAAAGCATTATACATGAACCTCGACGAGAGGACCTATACTCGTGCATATAAAATTTATGAAACATCAACATTCATTATTGGGAGCGTATTTAGTTCTATACTTAGCTCAACATGTCTCTCTATTCATTCCTATAATTTCTCATAGCCCCCCCCCCCCCCCCCCTTAAGCGGTAATTCATAGGGAGAAAACTAATTTCTGACATGGTTTATATTTTCTTTTGTTTCTCAAAGGATTCCTATTGTCCAATCAACACGGGATAAAACTTATGTACTTAGAGTCCCTATCATCTTTCTAATAGTATATTAAATGACATTTATAATTAAGTTAAATAGTAAAAGAAAATTCAGAAACTCCTCAATCATAAAAAAAATTCTGCAACTCAGAAATCTCGACTAGTCTGTCTTCTTTTGGCGATAGCTCCCAGTACAGATCTTCAATTGGGACATTGCGAAAGCCGTTGAAAAGTAGATTCGATTATCTTTCCAAGGTATATTACATGATACCTATTATTCTTAATATGCAAATGAATTGAACTAATGTTTACATATTTCAGTGTTTGACAGATTTATGCCCCATTTCAAGAGTGCTAAAATTTATAGAATTCATGACTTATTCTTTAGCCTTTCCACCCAATTCAGAATCATAATTAAACTATGGACTTGAACGTTTATAATCCTACCTACAAACTTGATCCATCATCATTTTAACCTCATTCACTTCTTAATTTCACAAATAAAAGATCTACCATTTTCCTTGTAACAATCATTTAGTTAAGAAATTGTAAGAACTATTGAAGAACATGGATCAAGAGAAATCCCCTCACGACTGATTTTTGATTACAAGAGTTTCAAAACAATACGAATTAATTATTGGAAGTGGATTATAACATGATTAAAATTTTCTAAAATAAGAAAATTGAAATTAGGTTTAAATCAAGATAGAATCTTCCTCACTTCCTTGTTCCTCCTCGCTGCCGCCACTGCTCCCACTTGCCGCCGCTCCACCACCGCCCTGACCGCCGCTGGCCACCCGGGTGTGGCCGGGCACTCCCGGTTCCAAAGAAGAGAAAGGGGGAGAAGGGGGAGAGAGTGCGATTAAGAAAGTAATTGAGGGTTGGAAAGAGATTTAGAGATGTTGTATTTGAGGTTCTTTTCATGGGTTTCTTAGGTTGAAGATGGGAGATGGAAGGAAATGAATGAGAGATTAGTTGTCTCCCCATTTACACAAACCCCCTCCTATAAACATGTATTACATATATCCACAACCTCTCTCTTCTTTCATCTTGCCACCTATACACACACACTTCAAGGCTAATCATAGCCTCCATCTGTTTATGTCATGCACACTTACTTTCTCCACTAACTCTAAAAATAATAAAATAATTCTTATGGTTGTATTTTATTTCTATTTTATATTTTTTGATATTTGCTTTATTTTCTTGTATTTACACAATATACTCATATGCCACTTTATTACACATATATGTATGAACAGTATATTGAAAAGTACAAATATATATGTACATGTATTCATACAAGAATGACCATGTTCACAAAGTTTTACATATACATAACATGCATAGATAGGTATATATGTATATATGTATATATGTCGAATACCCATATTTCTCACTTTCAAAATTTTCTTTTACGGGATTTCTAAACATCTATGTTACACCAGCTTAATTCGGTCCTCATCTCAAAAAATCAGTTTATCATCTTTAACAAGTATTAAATCAAGATTTAGAATTTCAGGGTGTTATACAAGTGGGCCGGGCCGGTCCAGTAACCCGCATGGGCCTGGCCCGGGGAAGCTCGGGCACGGCCTGGCCCGGGTCCGGCTAAGCCCTGGGCCAGACCCGGGTTCGCCAAAGGCGGCCCACGGCCCACGCGGGCCGTACCAGGTCCAGGCGCTGGCCCGGACCGGCTCGACCCGAAAATTTCCAACGGCTATATAGCCGTTGGGTGCCAGGCCTGGCCCAGCCAAACCCAATGGCTACTATAGCCGTCAGGGGTTGTAAATATTTTTTTTGAAATGCCCCTCAATGGGAATATGGTGAGTTTGGTGATATTTTTGAAAAAAAAATTGTAAAAAATATTCTCTGGCATCAAGAGTAGAAGTTCATTATTTTCAGGTCTTTTATCAGCTTCCAAAAAAGTAGAACTTCTGCTTCTTTAAATGAATTTCATTATTATATCCAACGTGTTGTAATTCATGAGATCGATTCAGACTCAGGATTTGATAATTTTTGATATTTTGACATGGTGGAAATCACATGCATCAACTTATCATATGTTTTCCATCATAGCACGTGATTTACTAACTCATCCGGCATCTATAATAGCATCAGAGTCTGCTTTTAATACAGGTAATTGAGTGCTAACTGATACGAGAAATCGTCTAGCGTCAGATGCAATCGAAATGACCATACGCAAGAAGGATTGGCTAGATGTAAAAAAGAAAAGTCAAAATAAAACATTTGACGATCTTATCAAAGATTCTCCAAAAGACTCCCAGAAAATAAATGAAGACTTATATTTTTTATTTACGAATGATAAAATGAATGATAAAATGTCTGAAAATTTGTACTTTTTTATTTATTAATGATAAATTTTAAAAAAATTAATTTATACTTCAATTGTATTTGTATCTATTATTGATTCTATTAGACCATGAATATAAAATTTACATTTTCATTCACAACTTGTAATTTCTTTTGACGATTTTTTCACAACGTGAATCAGTAATTTTTTTTAGAAATTTTAAAATTTATTTTAAGAGTTTTTTAATTTTTTAATAAAGTCGGGTCCTTGCCGGTACGGCTCATGTCTGAAGATTACCCAGATCGTGGGTCGACCCGGGTTTCAGTAATAGAACTCGGACCTGGGCCATGCCGGGCCGCCTCCATTTTGGCCGGACGGGCTCGGCCCGGCCGGACTGGTGGCGCGTCGTGCCTCGGGGCCCGGCCACTTGAAGCCCCTATCCATATCAATTCACTGCTCCTCTCTGAATATCAACAAAAGATGGCAGTGGAAAAGATCAATATGAGAGAGAGAGAGAGAGAGAGAGAGAGAAAGGGGAGAGAGGGGATTGTACTTCAACACCCAAAAGAGAACTCAAGCGAACCCCACTACAATAACCCCTCTGATTCTGATCCTTAGCCTTTCTCGGGTTCTCTCCCCCAAGCCTCGTGAATAAACAGTAAAAGCTTGCATCTTTGCAGGCGACATGGGTCAATATGACACTATGACAGAATACTGAGAGAGAAAATACAACAAACAAAAAACTCAAAATTGAATCTTTTGACCAAATCAGAACACTTCATTAGAGAACTGAAGTCACTACAAAAATTACTACACTCATCAAGCTACAGAGAAAACAAAGCGATGAAGAACAAGAGCTCACATTACTCTGCTCATCATAATTCCACGGGGGCCTCCCCCTTCCAGAAGCAGCAGGCTGCAAACTTGAAGCAGGGGATGAGTCCAAACAGGATGGGGCTTCTAAAGAGAGTGCAACCTGCTGAAAATTTGTACACAAACCTTTATTGTCTCTAACATCAAGTCTTTTCCCAAGCCTGCTCACAAAATCTTCACCAAATGCAATCTCCCCACTAAGCTGGTTCTGACTCAGGTTGAGCTGACCCAATCTTGGGAGCGCACCCAGGCTTGATGGAACTGACCCATTGAGCCTGTTCCGGTCCAAAGCTAAGGCAGTGAGACCCTGAAGAGATCCTAAAAAAGTTGGAATCGGTCCTTGCAGCCCACACCCTGAGAGCCCAACCACAGCTAGCTTCTTCAAAGACCCAAGAAATAGAGGAATCCTAGTTTGTATGGGATTGTTTTCAATCAAAAAGTATTGCAACTCCTTCAATCCTGAGAGGGTCTCTGGGATTGGCCCTGTTATTGAGTTATGGCTCAAATCAAGCAGGACCAACTTCCCAAGATTCCCAAATTCTGCAGGGATTTTATCATAGAGCAAATTGGAGCTCAGATCAAGTTTTTGCAGGGAGGTGAGTTGACCAACAGAGCAGGGGATTTGACCATGAACCCCGTTCCCGCTGAGGTCAAAGATGGTCAAGCTGGTCAACCCTCCAACCTCTTCAGGAATCTGGCCAGTAAGATGGTTGTAGCTCAAGTCCAACTGCTGCAGCTTGGCCAGCCCACCAATTTCCCTTGGGATTTCTCCATGTAGATTGTTCTGTGAGAGGCTTAGGACTTGGAGGTTTCTCACCAATGACAGAGTTTTTGGGATTTCTCCAGAGAGCCCAGGGTTCGATTTGAGGACTAACTGTTCCAGAGATGATGAATTTGTGAAGAGAGATGGAGAAAGTGAGACATTTGAAGGCATGACGAAGCAACTGAAGAGGGAGAGAGATTTGAGGAATGGGAGGTCGAAGAGGGATGGGGAGAGGTGGGCCTTGGGCTTGCAGGGTGGGATGGCGAGGTCCGGGCTAATGTGGATCTTGGTGACGTGGAGGAAAGGGTCCTGGGTGCCATTGTGCTGGATGAGCTCGCACTGGACTCCAGGCCATGGGGTGTCTGTGCAAGGGTGAGGGTGGAGCTGGGACCATGTTGGGTCCTCAAGAAGTGAGCCCAGCACTTCAAACAGAGCAGAGAGCTCTGCCGCTTGCATCCCTACGTCTGCTGCTGGCTTTTGTGGGTGTGAGAGGATGATGAGGGAGAGGAGCAAAGAGAGGAGAAGAAGAGCCATGGAGATCGGAGAGAGAGAGAGAGAGAGAGAGAGCGGAGGTGAAAGTGATAGATGGGAGTTAAAAGAAGAAGAGGGGTCACTGTTGATGGGGCCTTTTGTTGTTTATTGGGTAAATTAATTTCTGCCACCTAAAAGTTTAGAAAAATTTTCTGTTAGCTTCCCAATGGCTACAAATTTTCCTCTACAAGAAATAGGGTTGTAATTTGAGGGGGATGGATATAATTTTCCACATTTGGAAAGTTGACGTGAGGCATTGACAAGAAATGTCTCTTGACTGACGCTAGTACTGAAATGATTCCCGCTATGACTTCATTTTTTATTCGATCTACCAAAATTACCCTTCTCAAGCTAAAGAAGGTGAGGTTTCTTGCTGCAGTGAACAGTGTACAGGGATTTGTGACCCCAAGCACAAAAATGGAAAGTAAATTATGGTACAGTGCGAAGAGCAGGATGTCGAGAGGAAAAGAAAAAAAGGCTATGAAGGCACAATGATGAGAATGGTTGCGATGCAGTCACCGTCTTAGCGAGGAGAGGTCTTTCGTTGTTGCCTTGTCGCACTGAGTGGTCGGAGCACCGGAGGTGCGGGTGAATGACTGAAATGGAAACATTACCGTATGAGTGTAAAAAATTAGTCAAAGATCTGTTTGATGGTCGGGCAGCGGGAAGTAAACTGATGGGACAGTTCGCCCCGCTGCTAGAGTGGCGAGATTAGCTGTTTGGATTCTACAGCAAACAGTGAATTGATAGCATGTGAACGTCACGTGGTCTCGTTTGATGCTCCCCTGTAGAGCACTTCCACTACCAGTGCAAGCTATTTTGCGCGGATAGTATGGTGGGGCTTGAAAATCACATAGAGGGAGGTGAATAGGTGATAATGCTAATCTAATGAACTTAATGCGGAATTTAAAAATTAATTGTAATTAACAAGAAATGTACACTCAAACAAGTCAAGCAAATAATTATAAATGAACAATATGAATTGATGCAAGGCACAATTTAGAGAGAGAGAGAGAGTAAGAGCCAAGGGATCAAGCGCAAACAACAAGATATGTTTCGAGGTTCGAGCACCCAGCTCTACATCCCCACCTTCACACAGAAGGATTTCAACTCCACTAGCTTGTCCACAAAGGACTCCCACAAAGGGGATCTCCACCGAGGATTTGGGGCAATTACAATTACAAGGAGTACCCAACTCCTCTCCTTACAAACACAACCTCCTCCTTGAGGCACAACACCAAGCCAACAAACAATCACCTCACAACTTGAGGGATAAGCACAAAGCTATATAAGGATCACCTCACCACTTGAGGGATACAACCCAAATGCACAACCTCCTCAACACAATGAGGGAAAGGCACAAAACCAAGTAAAGATTGGATTTACAACTTGGTGATCAAAAGACCACAAACAATCTCTTTTCCCACACAAACACAAAGACCCTATAGATAGGATAGAATGAAGCTCAAGTGTGGAAAACAAAGTGTTTAAAACAAAGAAAAAATCACTTGGGAAATCTTCACAAAGATATAGAATGAGTAGACCAAAACAATTCCCAAAAGACTATTTTTCTTTGAAAAATTAAAACACTTTAAAACAAGAAGATTGATGCTTTTTTTTTTGCACAAAGAAACTCTTTTTAAAACTTGTTTAAACACAAGAGAAAGCTCAGAAATTTTGTCCAAAAAATCTTAGAGAAAACAGGCCATTAATGGGGTATTTATAGCCCCCAGGAAAATATAGCCGTTGGCAGTAGAAACTGCCAAAATGAACTACCGGTCGACCGGTCGGTCGACCATCCAACGGTCACATTTGACCGCTGGCAGCTACCGATCGACCAGGCGGTCGACCGTCCCCAGAACCAGAGAGCAATGGCTCTCTGGCAGGTCGACCGCTCGGTCGACCGGGAGAAACCCGAGAGCAACATGCTCTCAGTCGGTCGACCGTGCGGTCGACCGGCTTATGGGGCAGCCAGCGTGCACGTCGGTCGACCGCTACGGTAGACCGGCTACTTGGTACGGCCGACCGTCCGGTCGACCGACCTAGCCTGGCAGCAGCAATTCTGGTCAGAAAAACAAGTAATTTTTAATCCTAAAATTCCCATAAAATCTCTAAAATTACATAAAAATAGTTTTATCATTTTATTTTGAAATATAAACTTGTGATAAAAATTTCATCACAAATAACAAACATTTTGAAACATTTTTGTGTCTTATCATTTTTTACCAAAAATCAAAAACTGTATTTTCTAAAACTTAGATTTTTGAATTGAAAATACACTTTGTCTAAAACTGTAACGGTCCTAGTTTAATTAGTCCTCAATTTACATAACATCCACTTACACAGACCGATTATTAAAATCATTTCCTATTTCTTAAAAGTTCCAGCAGCACCTCCTTTGTAATTACTGGTCAGATATGATATCCAATACAAGTATGATAATTTCGGCTAACATTAGCCTACTTATTCTCAATCCAATCATATAACTGAATTCAAAATCATCCACACAATCATGAAAGTATTTCGGCTTGACATCGCCTACTTATGGAGAAATATAACAGCATAACTCTAGAGTTTCCCTCTCAGCATCCATAGAGTTTCAAAAATGATAACTTTCAACTTCTCATGGGCATCATATTGATAATACACTTCTTGTTATCACAACCTAGTAAATATATCTCACATATCAACTTGAATTGAAACCACTACAAAGGTTCTCTATATATGTATATGTACAAGATTAATAATCTATCCCAAGACCCACATGTATCATCCACAAACACAAATGTTCCAAAATACAAGGGTTGGATTGATTCAGAACGAACCCTGCGTAGCATAGCCCTGACCCCTGCCTCCAAGCAACCTGCAATATACCAGTCTGTGGGAGGGTGAGCTCGACAGCTCAGTGAGTAAGGTAGGAAACAAATCAAGAAATGATAATATCTCAATGAAAGTATGAATATTCACGCAATAAGAGAAATCTGAAACATTAAGAAGACAAAGAATCAGAGACATCCGATAGTTTAATAATCAAGACCCCAGTCTCTAAAATTTCTGAGGACGATCAGACTCTTTTGATCGTACTCCCCAATTTCTTTCTTGGATTTTCATTTTTATGTGTGATAAGGTCTATGAGTTACATAAACAAACTCTCTCGTCTTATGTGTACATAGTGTGTATTACTCACGTGCCTTATATTCCACGCTATAATACACCAACCACCAGAGTTATGCCATAAACCTAGTTTATGCATTCAAATAACACTTACATCACAAGCCATACTTATATAATATATAATCATATTATACTTCTCATAATGCAATATCGCATCACACTTCAAGTAATGCACGAATTCACATGTACACTTTCACCCAATATATGGTATTCATTTCAATTAGCTAAACTTGTATCCTGATGTTTTCATTGTCATATACGATAACACATCCAACATACCCCTAGTGTCGCACACACACACATTTGTATTACACATAACCATTCATTCTCAATCATTTGTAAGGATGCAATTCTATGTATATCATAGCACCGTCTTCGCACTCCGCCTGTGCCATACAGGTCCCTTCCTCCCAACATGATATATAGTACCGTCTTCGCACTCCGCCCGTGCCATACGGGTCCCTTCCTCCCGACATATGTATATATAGCACCGTCTTCGCACTCCGCCCGTGCAATACGGGTCCCTTCCTCTGTAACACAATGTATACATACATAATAGCACCATATCAGTGCATCCAATTCCATAAGATTCATACATCATGCATACCATTTCTTATATAAAAACAATCATACTCTCAATTAATGTTTATCCGTTAGACTGTATTCTTATAGGAATATTCACACAAATTGCTTAATCAGAACATGCCACCCATGTATATTATGTACATAAATCAAGTGATATACACCCATCATATTCATATCAATCATAATGATTTTTATTCAGTAAGACACATGCCAACGCCCTTGTACACCATATTCCAAAATTCTATATTAAATGCAACACTTATTACACAAGATTGTGTTCAGTTCTAAGCCTGTCTTACTATCCCTTTCATGGTGAACATGAATTAATTATTGGTTCAGTGTCTAATACTCGCAAGACTACCCACATTTAGTGTAAGTACTAATTTACCGCAATAAACTCTCCTTCGACCATAAGATGGTGAAGCTATCCCTTTTTTCTTGTAACCTTTGTATATGTGTGTAGATATAATATGGGTACTTTCTATGTGATGCTTTAATTAGATTTTGAATAGAAGAACGATCATGTTCACAAGGTTTTACATATACATAACAACCATCCGTAGGAACATATGTATATACGTCGAATACCCATATTTCTCACTTTCAAATCTTCTTTTACGGGGTTTCTAAACATCCATTATTACGCCCACTTAATTTGGTCATCATCTCAGATAATCGGTTTATCCCCTTTAATTAGAATAATTTGAACGCCACAATTTCTTTTTAACCCCTGGCGTATTTCAAGACATTATACTCAAAGGAAAGGGAACTCAATAAGAATTGAGAAGATATAACACATACGATTGAAAGTGTTTATTTCAAGTATCTCTTAAGTTTGGTTACCTTATGGGGCATATACTATCTGTATGCAAAAGTATTACTTGCACAAACATCCTGGCTAAATGGATGGGTAAGTTAAGACTATAAGGAGAAGCGAATGTCTCACACATACTAGTTAATTGGAATACAACTCCCTTTATTTAACGTACAAGTTAATAAGGCCCAACCATTCGTTATTACTTAAATTTCTTTGACACGAAGAATATATTGTGGTCACAACCAAGATTATATATATCTATAACAGCTATTCTCATTTACTCACGCATGGAGTTGAGACTAATTGGATTCCTGCCAGTACTGATCCTGATACTGTCAATCCCATCACTCTGATTTCCCAATCTTTGATATTATAATAAGAAAATCTTTCCTTTCAATTAGTAATCTTGTTCACTCATCTATTAGTCTACTGTCAATATAATTTAGTGCTGGCCATTAACTTGTCCATTTATCAGTGAATTACAATTGATCGGTCTACCATCCTTACCATTAACTTTCGACGTTTCAGAAATTTCTACTGACTATGAGCCAATAAATACTCTATTCACAGTCTAGTTACTAGGCCACAGAAGGGATTATGTGTTAGGATGAAATATGTCTTTTGGAGTCCATAACACAATAATTCCTTATTTCTGGTAAAGTTAAAGAAATCTGAGTCTGAGGATAATCACCAGCACACTGAGTGTACATGTAACCCCGTTATGAGACATTATTTTAAGGGTCAACACTTAAATAAATAGGTATGACACACCCGTGTTCATAACATGCGTTACTAAAAGAAAGTGTTTAGTTCTAAACTCAGCACAACATGCCTACATAAATTCCAATAACTTTCCCATAGATCCCACCTAAATATGTTTCATCAGATCTGACCTCCCTAACAATCGAAGATGATTTTATCGTAACTTCTATTTTTGATATTAGAATGAGACACATGGACTTCCATTAAAATTTAGATCTACTGATCTTTCTAACAATATATTATTTGACCCACTAAATTCGCACGAACAGCCGAAATAAACAGAGAATCATTTAGACATCTAAAAATTCTGCAACTTTGCACTTTCGACTAGTTGTCATGTTTCAGTGATAATTCCCAGCACAGACCTTTGATTAGGACACCGTAAGAACCATCGGAAAGTAGACTCGATTTGCTTTCCAACTGTATATCACATGACCTATTTCTTATTAAATATCCTTACGAAAGAAACCCAAGTTTCAGGTTTCAGATCTGAACAGACTTTAACAGATTTGTATTATTATTATAAAAGTGCTTTGAACTACACAAATTCTCAACTTTTCCTTTTATTTCCTCATCTAAATTAGATCATGAGTAAGTCATGAACTTAAGTATTTAGATTTTTGATCACGAGAAATTTTTATAAGAGCATTCATACTTCGATCACTACATGATTTATCACAGACCCCTCTTTAAGTCACCTCCAACTTCATAGTTTAACTTATATCATAAAAATTTCTTTTTATCTCACTAACATGATCAAGATCAAATTTTGATTTGATTGCATAGTTATTATGTAAGAATGGTAAGAGGCTCAACCCTCACAAGTGTAAGAAGCTTCAAGATCCTTCATCTACACTAATGGTTAGGAGAGATCTATAACTTGATCTCCCCCAATTGTAACGATCCATGAATTTATGATACTAATTCCACTCTTAGGATTAATCTTGTCTTCTAATAATAATACATTAATCGTTACTTGGACTTTTGATATGATGTCACCCAAATTTTTGGCTTAACCTCGTTTACTTAATGATAACCAATACCAACCTTCGATCGATTTCACAAGATAGAATCATATACAAATTACAAGAGAGTATACTTCTTCATAAAATTTAAACTAACTCAAAACCATAACCCTTCTTTACACACTATGCTTTCACATAGGGTTATAGTTGTCACCAAGAGGTTAATTTGCATGTTATTACAAGAGAGTTACATAATTACAAGAGAAGTTCTACTATAAGAATTTACAACACCTAGCAAGTTCATCATGCATTAGTCCATGATTCTTTTAAGAACTTGACCCAATTTAAGAAAGAAGAATATTGTTCAAAAATTGGTCTCACATGTCTCCCAATGAAAGCTTCATCACCTTCAAAGTAAAAGGTGAGATTGGGATTTCTAGGTTTGTGATCTACACCAAATCTGAAAATTTTTGGACCCCATCACTACATGTCATACCCTATCATGCAACCACCTTACCCTTCAATTTTATATAATTGGGTTAACTCAATACATCTCAAGATCAAATTTTTACCAATACATACCTTAAAAAGCTATGAAATTTCAAGGGATATTTGCATGAATAACTCAAGGGAAGAACTTCATTAAATCAATAGATCAAATCTAGGGTTTTCTAAAAGATGCAAATTGAGAAAAGCAAAAAGGGAAAACCCACTCACAATTACGAATTCCGACTTCCGGCCGCCCTAGCCGGCCGCTGCCGCCGCCGCGGCCCTGGCCACGCATGGCTGCGCCTGGCCGCGGCCCTGGCCACGCATGGCCACGCATGGCCACGCATGGCTGCGCCTGGCCGCGGCCCTGGCCGCGCCCCTGCCGCGCGCCTGGCCGCGGCACCTGCCGCCTGGCCGTCGTCCGCCCTGCGAGAGAGAGAGAGAGAGAGAGAGAGAGAGAATCAGATTTGGGGTGAGAGTTCTGGTTTTTGCCGTCCAAAGAGGGGGGAAAATATTGGAGAAAAAAATAAAAGGCAAGAATGAGAAGAGAGAAGGAGATGAGGGTTTTCTCTTTACTTTTATAATATATTCCCAAAATTTCACATGCTTGCCACCTCACCTAATCTCAAATTCAATGAAATCTTCACCCTCCACTTCACTTCTCAAATTCTAAGATCTCATCTCCACCATTGATTATAATAGAAACAAATAAAACTTTTTTTCCACTTATCTCACATTTTATTTTATTTTATTTGTGTCTTACCATGAAATACCATTATATACATATACATATACACTACATTCATGTATGCATAGAATTAATATTCATATCCTTGTATTCATAATTATGCAACAATATTTCACCTTCAAATTCCCTCCAATATATACAAACTAATTCAATAATTGCCGCTGATAAACTGTATAATCTCTTTAGATCAAGGATTTGAATATAAATTCGGGATTTTAAAAATTGGGGTGTTACAAAAACTCATCCAAATACAAAAACATGGTATTAAACAACATTTAGGCATGATGTATATGGATATAATCCTATATACATGAAACATATATATATATATATATATATATATATATATATATATATATATATATATATATATATATATATATATATATATATATATATATATATATCCATGTTTTTGACTTTAATTCCAAAATATGTTTTGTTAAAAATACCAAAACATAAAACACATGAAATAGACTATCAAACTAAGTTTGTCTAAGAAGTTGAAGCATGTATGTATATAGAATGAATCTACTATACATAAAAACATTTAAACTTGTTTTGATCTATCTATTCATGAAACCAAGATCGGTTAAACCAAAAACGGAAAAACCGAAAACCAATATTCAAAACATGAAACGTGTATGTTGTGAACTTGAGCATATCATACTATTCTAATCTTTACAAATGGATCTAAAACTTAAACTAAACTAGGGTACCGAAGTCTTCTTGTAGAGCGCCGTCTCCAAGCCGACTCGATCAAAAACTTCGTGATCCACCGAGCTTGACTCCAATGAGTGCTACATATGATCTTATCGCTCGGGCTCTTGAATCACTATGTGAAAGCTTCCAAACCATCTTGTTGAAGCTAATCACCTACTAACATCTTGATTAATGATCTGAAACTAAAATCACATGATTATTAGTACACATAACTACATGAGTTAATCATCATCAAAACTAGAGTGGAAGGCCTCTGAGCCAACAATCTCCCCCTTTTTGATGATGACAAAACTCATGGAGTTATTGTAACGCCCCGATTCCACGGATACGGGGACGTCACTGCGACGTATATACGTAGGTCAGGAATTGCCCCCACGTATATACGTTAAGCATAAAAGTACAAGTAAGGATCAGAGTACAACACAAAGCGTGATATACATACACATGCCAACATGAAAATACATGTACAAAGTTATACAGGATATGATAACTATTACACTTTACAAGTGTCATTTATCACAACCAAGTCCAAAAGAACAAGATACAAGAATGTATACAAAAAGCTCACGAGTAGAAAGAAGATCCCGTGAGTCAAAAATGAGGAGTCTGGCACAAGGGAACTGGAACTAGTCAGCTTGCCCACTAAGATAGGCTCGATCCTCAGCAGTTGGCTCCACTTCGGTCCAAGCTTCGGAATCTGAATATGCAAATCCAAGGGAGTCAAGACATATAAACAATAAACGGACTACAGCCAAGTGGCTAAGAGACATGAATAAGTAGTATGAAACAATATAAGGAATATCAGCTAACAAGTATGAAAAGCATGAAGAGATAAAGTCCTAATACATTAGATCTACAGTTAACATCTTATTATTATTACTTGTCTTACTGTGATATCTAGCTATGTGACCCAGCGTCCCAGAGCACATAGATCCATATCCTAGTAAAGCAAGGTTGTTATTGGAAATCAGCGGTTGTATCGACGAACTATGTTTACAGTGGACCCCGTACATGCCCGGGATAACGGTCCAGGATTGTTCCGTTGCTTGGTGACGGAAGCCAGCCGCTAGGCTAAACAGGAGGGACTTATGTATGCCCTTATCATGATGGTACCAGTAATAGAGGGAGCAAGCACTCCCCTCGGTCCCCTGGAGGCCCACAGGTCAGACCGGAACATGAGTTGCACAACATTCCTAAAAACCACTGTAAACACGAACACATATCGATATCCGCATGTTTTCCCCCGACCCATATGTAAGTTGGTCCATTTTATGCAAAAGTCAAGTGTATCATGCTTGGTTCAAGTGATGGCATGATAAGTGGTGATATTCACATATTAACAAGTTATGGAGCGATGATATGTAATAACAAGTCATGAAGTAATATGAGATAATGTCTATCAAGTAACATGTCATGTAGTACCAGTTAAGAAGCAAGAACAAGAATAATATGCCACACGTGTATCAATGATAAGATCCAATCCCAGAAAAGAAATCAACTAAGTCAAACAGTCAGAATTAGTCGACTATGTGGAAGGATTAGTCGACTAATAGGGGTCTTAAGTCGACCAATGATCTGGATGAGTCGACTAAAACTGGGTTCCAGAGAGTTGGAATTCTGTTTCAGGAAAGTTAGTCGACTAGGGTTGTAAGGGTAGTCGACTAACAGGGAACTACTAGTCGACTAACGGATACTTAAGTCGACTAAGTCTGTGATACAGAGAGTTGGGGTTTATTTCAGGAAAATATTAGTCGACTAAGGTAAAAATGGTAGTCGACTAATGGTCTCAAGTCGACTAATATCTAAGCTAAGTCGACTGGAGCCGAGAGTTGGGTTTTCTGGTTCAGGAAAAGGTTAGTCGACTAGGGTCAAGATAGTAGTCGACTAGGGGTCTCTAGTCGACTGGTAATAGGATCTAGTCGACTAAAATTGTGAAATCAGAAAATGTTACGTTTCAACTAAGGTGGGTTAGTCGACTAGTCCCTAGGTCTAGTCGACTAATCGTGGGAAAACAGCAAACAGAACAGATTTCTAGGGTTTTGTTTGAGGGTCTAAAAATATGATTTTTATGTCACAAGTGTGCATGATTTGTCAACACAAGTACACAAAGGAGTTTACAAGTCTTGGTGAGTAAATATACTCACCTCGAACGGTTAATCGAAGTTCTATGCGAGTTCGGAAGAGATCGTAGTCGACGGTATCACCCACTCGATCCTTGGCGATACTTCCGACGAAGAGAGATGCGATCCAAATTCAAGGTAGAGAAGGTTGCTAGAGATGGAGATGAAAACCTAGGTGAGCTTTGGAGTTAGGGTTTGAGATGGAGAAGGAAATGGTGAAGGCTATTTTCTTGGTGAAGTGAAGAAAAGAGTAAAAGAATGTAAAGGAAAACTTATATAGGATTTGATTTTGTAAAGGAGATGCAAATAAAGAATTTGAGAGGGGGTTTTGTGCAAAAAGGGGAGGTGAGGTGTCTCTCCTAGCCACCACTTGGCCGGCCATGGGAGAGAGAGAGAAAAGATGGGCATTTAATGAGGAAGTAGGTGAGAAAATGTGTGGAGTTGAAATTTTTGGAGAAAATGGAATTTTGGAAAATGGAAAAAAACTTGTGGTTGTGGAGGAAAGAAATAAGGAAAGGAAAAAGAAAAGAAATCATAAGGGAGAAGATATTTTCTCTTGGATTTAGAAAATAAAATATTGAAAATACAAGTTCCCGGGTTTAAGTCGAGGATGCGGAAAACATTTCGGGAAATACCGAAATCGTCCGAAATTCAAGTATCTCGGAACGACTCGTAAATTTTACCAAAAATCAATAATAATATATGAAGACGTATAGTGAAATCCGTTTGAAGAAATACTTTATAGTTTTAAAACTAAAAATCACGGAATCAGTAATTTACCGACTCCGTTGAAATTTTCATAAATTCATAAAATTCTCAGAAAAAGTATTTAAGTAGGAAATATCATTCTAAGAAATAAGGTCTAAAGACTCTTCTAGAAATTCTTAACCGTTTGTAAAATAAAAATCCAGGAATCGATCAGCGACACTGGTCGACACCGGTTTTGAAGAAATTTATTTTAATTCAGGAAAAATCCAGAAAATCATAGAAAATCTAATATATTGGAAAATGATATTTGAAATTGAAATCGGTCAAATACAGGAAGTAAATCGAAAAATACGGTCGAAAACTGAATACGCAACTAAGTACGTATTCTGGGAACAGGGTATTACAATCCACCCACCTTACAAAAATTTCGTCCTCGAAATTTCATAAGGTGAAAGGTAACAGGAAAGGTAACAGATAGATAAGGAAAAGAAGAGAGATAACAGTAGAAAAGAATAGAAGGAAAGAGTTTTTACCAAATCAAGATGTGAAGAGTTGAGGGTAACGCTCTCGGATAACATCCTCTCGTTCCCATGTGGCTTCTCCCGGTGCATGTCTGTTCCAAGACACCAATACCAATGGTATAGCCTTGCTCTTCAGTGTCTTAACACTCCTATCCAATATGGCCCTCGGCTGCTCTTGATATGACAAATCCGGTTGTAGTTCCAGTTCGGAGTGATCCAGGATATGACTATCATCCTTTACATACTTCCTCAACTGTGATACGTGGAAAATATGTGCACTCCCTCCAAAGATGGAGGTAAAGCCAATCTGTACGATACATCTCCCACACGGTCCAAGATCTCGAATGGGCCGATGTACCTCGGACTAAGCTTTCCACGAGTACCGAACCGGATAACTCCCTTGGTAGGTGATATCTTTAAAAACACATGGTCACCTGCCTGGAACTCCAATGGCCTTCTCTGTGTGTCAGCCCAACTCTTCTGACGGCTCTGTGCTGCCCTGAGGTGGTCTCTGATGATTCTGACTTTCTCTGTGGTCTGAATCAGAATCTCTGGCCCCAAAAGTCCCCTCTCACCGACTTCATCCCAACAAATCGGTGACCTACACTTCCTTCCATACAATGCTTCAAATGGTGCCATCTTGATACTTGCCTGGTAACTGTTATTATAAGAAAATTCAGCCAAATGAAGATGGTCTTCCCATGATCCCTGGAATTCAATCATGCAGGCCCTTAGCATATCTTCAAGAATCTGGATAGTCCTCTCAGATTGTCCGTCTGTCTGAGGATGATATGATGTCCTGAATTTCAGACGAGTTCCCAAACTTTCTGGAGACTCTCCCAGAAATGAGATCTGAATCTTGTGTCTCTGTCTGATACAATACTGACTGGAACTCCATGCAGACGAACTATCTCTTTCATGTACTTGTCTGCCAGAACCTCTGTTGACTGACCTACCCTGAATGGTATGAAGTGAGCTGACTTGGTGAGGCGATCAATGATGACCCACACAGCATTGTTACCCTTGGGACTACGAGGTAATGCCGTGACAAAATCCATAGTGATGTGCTCCCACTTCCATTCGGGTATTGGTAAGGGTTGTAGAAGTTCAGCTGATCTCTGATGCTCTATCTTTATCTGCTGGCACACCAGGCACTTGGCTACAAACTGGGCTATCTCCCTTTTCATAGCATTCCACCAAAACTGCTTCTTCAAGTCCTGATACATCTTGTTTCCCCCTGGGTGGATGGAATATGCTGAACTGTGTGCTTCTGCCAGAATCTTCTGTCTAACATCTCCTTGAGGGACACAAATCCTGCTACCAAAATATAAGGCACCATCTGGATGAATACAGATATCAGTCCTCAATCCAGCCTCTACCTGAGCTCGAAATTTCTGTAATCTGGGATCTTCCTTGATCTCATCTATTAATGATGACTGAATCTGCAAAGCCATGAACTGTCCTGCCTTCTCAGTTCCTCGAGCTATCATCAAGTCCAATCTGATAAAGTCTTGAATCAACTCCTTCTGCTGAGTGATTTGGACAAGCATTCTATTCTCTGGCATCCTGCTTAGTGCATCTGGAACTGTATTGACCTTGCCCGGATGATATTGCAAGTCAATATCATAGTCCGCCATCAGTTCAAGCCACCTCCTCTGCCTCATATTCAACTTTCTGTGAGAAAATATACTTGAGGCTCTTGTGATCAGTGTATATCAACACTTTATCTCCCAGAAGATAATGCCTCCAAATCTTCAAGGCAAAGATAACAGCTGCTAGCTCCAAGTCATGAGTTGGGTAATTCCACTCATGAGTCTTCAGTTGCCTTGATGCATATGCTATAACATGACCATGTTGCATAAGCACACACCCCAGGCCTTTACCTGATGCATCACTGTAGATGACCATCCCTCCTCTACCTGAGGGAGTCCTCAAGATTGGAGCTGAAATGAGCCTCTGCTTCAATTGCTCAAATGCTGCAGTACACTCCTCAGTCCACAAGTACCTTTCTCCTTTCCGAGTGAGCTTGGACAACGGGGCTGCAATCCTAGAGAAATCTTGGACAAAGCGTCTGTAATATCCGGCTAGTCCAAGAAAACTCTTAATCTCAGTCACCGTCCTCGGAATTGGCCAATCCTTCACTGCCTGGACTTTGCTGGGATCCACTGAGATTCCTTCTGCTGAAACAATGTGCCCAAGGAAGGCTATACTATCCAACCAGAAATCACACTTGTTCCTCTTAGCATGAAGCTGCTCCTGCTGGAGAGTCTGCAATACAATCCTCAAGTGTTCTGCATGCTCCCTGTTGTTCTTTGAATAAATTAAGATGTCATCTATAAAAACAACAACAAACTGATCCAGATAGGGTGAGAACACTCTGTTCATCAAATCCATGAAAACTGCAGGGGCATTGGTGACTCCGAAAGGCATAACTAGAAACTCATAGTGGCCATAACGGGTCCTGAATGCCGTCTTCGGAATATCCTCCTTCTTCACCCTCAGCTGATGGTAACCCGACTGTAAATCCAATTTAGAGAATACACGGGCTCCATGAAGCTGATCAAACAGATCATCAATCCTGGGTAAAGGATACTTGTTCTTGATGGTAACTTTGTTCAACTCCCTATAGTCAATACAAAGTCTCTTACCACCATCCTTCTTATTGGCCAACAGTACTGGAGCTCCCCATGGTGAAGTACTTGGCCGAATCAATCCCTTGTCTGAGTATTCCTGCAGTTGCTTCTTTAGAATCTCTAACTCCGTCGGTGCCATCCTGTACGGAGCCTTGGATATAGGAGCTGCTCCTGGAACTGTATCAATGGAGAACTCAATCATCCTATCCGGTGGCAGTCCTGAGATCTCAGCAAACACTCCTGGGAATTCATCCCACACCGGAACCTTCTGCTTCTGAACCTCCGAAGTAGTCATCCGAGTCTTTCCCTTGGTAGACTTCACTTCTCCACTAAATTGGAATTCAGGTTGATGAGGGATTCTGAAATTAATCTTTCTCTCCTACAATCAATCACTGCATAGTACTGACTGAGCCAGGTCATGCCTAAGATTACGTCGTACCCTTTGGTGTCTAGTACGAGCATATCTATGGCCAAGGTCTTATCACAAAGTTCTACTGGACAATCAGTACAAACTCTAGAAGATATGACTACCCCATTCCCTGTACTTATCTCCCATTTATGGTCTAATGATCTAACAGGTATAGAATGCAAAGCCACAAAATGGTCGGAGATGTAACAGTGGGATGCACCTGAATCGAAGAGAGCGAGAACAGGTTTTGAATGAACTCTGATGTTACCTGTTATCACTTCCTCTGAAGTCTCAGCCTCTTCTGCTGTCAGATTGTAAGCCTGACCTCTACCACGCCCTGCTGCAGTCCTGGCTCCTCTCTGGACTGGGCGAACAACATGCTGTGGAGGAAGGGGAAGAGCTCTCCTCATTGCTGGTCCTTGGTTCCTCTGCCCAAGTGGCCCTGGAATTACCCTCTGTCCATTCGGTCCTTGTAGTGCTGGCAAGGCTTGACTGGCTATCCCCATTCTCCGGTGTGGACAGGCTTCAATGGAATGATCTCGGGAACCACACACCAAACATAGTCCATTTGCCCTTCGGCAATTCTGTCGGATATGCCCTGGCTTCTGACAATAACTGCAGAAAGAAACTGGTTGGGCCGTCTGGTAAGGAGCTGGCCTGAAAGGTTGCCTCTGAACTTTCGCTGCTCTATATGGGCCTCCTCTTCCCATTGGTACAAATGGCCTCTTCATGGCCTGGTTCCCCATCTGGTCAACTTTCTTCTTCTCAAGCCCACGCTCAACTTCTCGAGCTATGGTGAGAACCTCCGAATAAGTCTTCAACTGCTGGGGCATCAGGAAAACTTGTATGTCCATCTGCAGACCCTGCTGGAACCTGCTTGCCCGCTTCTCCTCATCCGTCACCATGTACGGAGCAAAGCGGCTCAATCTAAGAAACTCTGCAGCATACTCGTCCACGGACTTGCTCCCTTGCTGAAGCCTGATAAACTGCTCTTCCATGTCCTTCTGAGCAGTAGCTGGGAAGAATCTGGCATAGAAGCTCTTGGAGAATGTGTCCCAGGAGACAGGCTTCTCCAGTCTGGCCTCCTCAGCTAGCCACCAAGTTCTGGCTATATCCTTCAACTGAATCTTGGCGACCTCCACCTGGTTATCCTTTGGTACTCTGGCTGCGTTCAACAAATCTGAGGTGTCCGTCAGCCATTGCTCAGCATCCAGGGGTTTCTCTCCACCCGTGAAGATGGCTGGTTGCAGCCGTCTGAAGTCCGATACATTCCCCGGCCTCTGTTCCTTTGGAGCTGTCAATTCTTGCCGAAGGAGTTCGGTTTGTTGCTGCTGGTTCTCCATCATCGTCTGAATGACCCTCAGAATATCCACATTCTCTCCAGTGGGTCCATTCGAGGCATGCCCAGAGTGGTTACGACCCGATCTTCTCTCCATACCGAGTTGGGAATAGAAAACTGGAATTTGGACACAAATGGAAGGAGTTTAGGATATAAGGAAAGGAATCAAGAAAGAATCAAGAAGGACTCAATAACTTTGTACATTGTAGTTGGCATTAGCAAATTACTAGAATTTGCCGCTTGATTGTACTTTAGGTGTGAGAGCTTAGGCTCTGATACCAACCTGTAACGCCCCGATTCCACGGATACGGGGACGTCACTGCGACGTATATACGTAGGTCAGGAATTGCCCCACGTATATACGTTAAGCATAAAAGTACAAGCAAGGATCAGAGTACAACACAAAGCGTGGTATACATACATATGCCAACATGAAAATACATGTACAAAGTTATACAGGATATGATAACTATTACACTTTACAAGTGTCATTTATCACAACCAAGTCCAAAAGAACAAGATACAAGAATGTATACAAAAAGCTCACGAGTAGAAAGAAGATCCCGTGAGTCAAAAATGAGGAGTCTGGCACAAGGGAACTGGAACTAGTCAGCTTGCCCACTAAGATAGGCTCGATCCTCAGCAGTTGGCTCCACTTCGGTCCAAGCTTCGGAATCTGAATATGCAAATCCAAGGGAGTCAAGACATATAAACAATAAACGGACTACAGCCAAGTGGCTAAGAGACATGAATAAGTAGTATGAAACAATATAAGGAATATCAGCTAACAAGTATGAAAAGCATGAAGAGATAAAGTCCTAATACATTAGATCTACAGTTAACATCTTATTATTATTACTTGTCTTACTGTGATATCTAGCTATGTGACCCAGCGTCCCAGAGCACATAGATCCATATCCTAGTAAAGCAAGGTTGTTATTGGAAATCAGCGGTTGTATCGACGAACTATGTTTACAGTGGACCCCGTACATGCCCGGGATAACGGTCCAGGATTGTTCCGTTGCTTGGTGACGGAAGCCAGCCGCTAGGCTAAACAGGAGGGACTTATGTATGCCCTTATCATGATGGTACCAGTAATAGAGGGAGCAAGCACTCCCCTCGGTCCCCTGGAGGCCCACAGGTCAGACCGAAACATGAGTTGCACAACATTCCTAAAAACCACTGTAAACACGAACACATATCGATATCCGCATGTTTCCCCCGACCCATATGTAAGTTGGTCCATTTTATGCAAAAGTCAAGTGTATCATGCTTGGTTCAAGTGATGGCATGATAAGTGGTGATATTCACATATTAACAAGTTATGGAGCGATGATATGTAATAACAAGTCATGAAGTAATATAAGATAATGTCTATCAAGTAACATGTCATGTAGTACCAGTTAAGAAGCAAGAACAAGAATAATATGCCACACGTGTATCAATGATAAGATCCAATCCCAGAAAAGAAATCAACTAAGTCAAACAGTCAGAATTAGTCGACTATGTGGAAGGATTAGTCGACTAATAGGGGTCTTAAGTCGACCAATGATCTGGATGAGTCGACTAAAACTGGGTTCCAGAGAGTTGGAATTCTGTTTCAGGAAAGTTAGTCGACTAGGGTTGTAAGGGTAGTCGACTAACAGGGAACTACTAGTCGACTAACGGATACTTAAGTCGACTAAGTCTGTGATACAGAGAGTTGGGGTTTATTTCAGGAAAATATTAGTCGACTAAGGTAAAAATGGTAGTCGACTAATGGTCTCAAGTCGACTAATATCTAAGCTAAGTCGACTGGAGCCGAGAGTTGGGTTTTCTGGTTCAGGAAAAGGTTAGTCGACTAGGGTCAAGATAGTAGTCGACTAGGGGTCTCTAGTCGACTGGTAATAGGATCTAGTCGACTAAAACTGTGAAATCAGAAAATGTTACGTTTCAACTAAGGTGGGTTAGTCGACTAGTCCCTAGGTCTAGTCGACTAATCGTGGGAAAACAGCAAACAGAACAGATTTCTAGGGTTTTGTTTGAGGGTCTAAAAATATGATTTTATGTCACAAGTGTGCATGATTTGTCAACACAAGTACACAAAGGAGTTTACAAGTCTTGGTGAGTAAATATACTCACCTCGAACGGTTAATCGAAGTTCTATGCGAGTTCGGAAGAGATCGTAGTCGACGGTATCACCCACTCGATCCTTGGCGATACTTCCGACGAAGAGAGATGCGATCCAAATTCAAGGTAGAGAAGGTTGCTAGAGATGGAGATGAAAACCTAGGTGAGCTTTGGAGTTAGGGTTTGAGATGGAGAAGGAAATGGTGAAGGCTATTTTCTTGGTGAAGTGAAGAAAAGAGTAAAAGAATGTAAAGGAAAACTTATATAGGATTTGATTTTGTAAAGGAGATGCAAATAAAGAATTTGAGAGGGGGTTTTGTGCAAAAAGGGGAGGTGAGGTGTCTCTCCTAGCCACCACTTGGCCGGCCATGGGAGAGAGAGAAAAGATGGGCATTTAATGAGGAAGTAGGTGAGAAAATGTGTGGAGTTGAAATTTTTGGAGAAAATGGAATTTTGGAAAATGGAAAAAAACTTGTGGTTGTGGAGGAAGAAATAAGGAAAGGAAAAAGAAAAGAAATCATAAGGGAGAAGATATTTTCTCTTGGATTTAAAAAATAAAATATTGAAAATACAAGTTCCCGGGTTTAAGTCGAGGATGCGGAAAACATTTCGGGAAATACCGAAATCGTCCGAATTCAAGTATCTCGGAACGACTCGTAAATTTTACCAAAAATCAATAATAATATATGAAGACGTATAGTGAAATCCGTTTGAAGAAATACTTTATAGTTTTAAAACTAAAAATCACGGAATCAGTAATTTACCGACTCCGTTGAAATTTTCATAAATTCATAAAATTCTCAGAAAAAGTATTTAAGTAGGAAATATCATTCTAAGAAATAAGGTCTAAAGACTCTTCTAGAAATTCTTAACCGTTTGTAAAATAAAAATCTAGGAATCGATCAGCGACACTGGTCGACACCGGTTTTGAAGAAATTTATTTTAATTCAGGAAAAATCCAGAAAATCATAGAAAATCTAATATATTGGAAAATGATATTTGAAATTGAAATCGGTCAAATACAGGAAGTAAATCGAAAAATACGGTCGAAAACTGAATACGCAACTAAGTACGTATTCTGGGAACAGGGTATTACAGTTATATATGCATGGATTAAAGTTAAGCTTCAGAGAAGCTCCCCCTTAACTCATGCATAGGAATAAACAAGTAGATATGCAATGTAAGCTCTTAAACATGTATGCATAGACATGCATAAAATAAGGTACCAAATACAAAAACATGCTCTTGATACCAAACATATGACATATAAAATGCATCATGCATAAAACGTGCTCTTGATACCAATAAACTCTTGATACCAATAAAAACATATTCTTAAATAATGCTCTTGATACTAATTAAACAATTAAACTCTAATTAAACAATTAAACAACAAACTAATAAATAAAACAAAACATGCATATAAAACATGCATATAAACTCAAATACTTCTCCCCCTTTTGTGTAATCATCAACAAAGGGGTCCAAGTAAAAACAAAAACATTCTTTCTCCCCCTTTTTGTTCGAAACAAAGAAACAATAAAGGGTTTAAAAGCAAGAAATAATGTTCTCCCCTTTTTGTCTAAAACACAAATTATGTAAATAAGGGGTGACAATCAATTAAGATATCAATTAAAAATTTGTCAAAGTAGAGCATCTTGATACCAATTGAAAGGAAACATAAAAACATTGATACCAATTATAAGAAAACAATCTTGATACCAATTGAAATTAAACATAACAAATTTTGAATTTTTAAACAAGGATTTTGATACCAATTGTAATATTTTTCATTTTGAATATATGATACCAAATTGAAATTTTCAATCATAAAGTATGGGAGTGGAAATCAAATACCAATTGAAAGATGAAATACAAGTTTTCTCCCTCCAAATAAAAGCGTGCAAAGCTTGTATATGGATACCAATTGAAAATTAGTCAATTGAAACAAGATTGTCATTATAAAACAAGCTTTATCATGATCAAAATTTGTGCTCTAAGATATATGAATATAATAAGCACAAATAAAAACATATATATGTATGAAAATTAGATACCAATTGAAATTGATACTCTTTGAAGTGCAAGCATACATATACAAAAAAATATATGAGTATACAAAAATGTCAATATTGATACCAATTGAAAGAATCCAATGATACCAATTGAAACAACTATAATATCAAGTGTATATCTCATATTACCTAGCCTCCCAATCATGTTCAAGTTTAAAATGATTTTCACTATAAGGCATACATGAGCATGATCTCTCATCCTACCACCCTTAGAAGGTAGGGGTTTTCAAAAATAGGTTTGGAAATAGAGTATGTTTGAAAATCTCTATCATAAGAAGAATACGAACTAGTTAAATGGGAAATCTTGTTAACTAGTACGAAATCCTTCAAGTAAGGAATAAAACATAAATATTTTTCATGAAACACATGTAAATCACATGGCACTAAACACTCAAATTTCATAAAACATGTATCATACTCATGAAAGTAAAATCATGAGAAAACTAATAAAGTGAGTGAACAAGTGTTATGTGACACATATCAACATGAAAATATTCAATTAAGTTCAATTAAGATATTCCTTAAACATGAAACATGAAAATGTAAAATTTTTCAAAAAAAACAAATTATACTTCAAGGCATATGTATGTTTTGTCAACACAAAAAGTATACATACATATCCATAAACACAAATGAGTCTATAATAAAGATTTGCATGAAAAGCAAATGACTCAAGGGGTATACATGTATATCTTAAAGTTTGGCAAAGTAGACATATACATGAAGTGAAAACACACATGACCATAAAACATGTCCAAAATAGGGAATACAGGTTAGAATGCATGAATCATCAAAACTAGACTATACTAGAACATCTAATGGGTACAAATGAGCATCCAAGCACAAACATATATAAAGATTTATTTGTGGCCCACTACATGTACAAGTATAAATTCTAGTCTTGATGAAAACTAATATTTAAACGTATATTCAAAATATGAGGCATAAAACGGGACATAAATCAACATGATAAACATAAAAATGATCATTATGTAAATCCACATGCTATTAGAGCTATGATGTGCATAATAGCTAAACAAATGGTGAGAACACAACATATGGGTCCATATAAACATGGGTGATCTCAAAAGCTATACATACATGTCAATGATCTAAGAATTATGGCATTTAACATAATAAACTATAAACATCAAAAACATGAAATATCAAAACAAGAATCATAAACACATATGATCATCATGCACATGCATTAAATCTAGGACATACATATTAGTTTAAAAATAAAGTGAGAACACAAAGATAGGACCATTGGTGTCTCAAATAACTAAACATGTATATCGCTAATCTAAATCACATGGCATAATCATAATGAGCTTTAAAATATGACATGCTATAAATCAATGACATGAAAAGCATGCAAAGATAAATGGGAGTTAGAGATTGATACCAAAATCGATGAAGGCACCTCTCTAGTTCTCCAAACCAATGGTGGTCCTCTCCACCAAACTCCCCTTGAAAGTGATGCATCCGAATTGTTTTCTTTAAGCACGGAACGCATCCACTTCAAGGCACCGTTACTCTCACGTGATGCGAGAGCCCACACCTACATCAAAATTTTAGGGGTGGTCTTTGGTACCCATTTTCTTTTGGGTCCATAGGGGTTAGTATCTTTCCTAACCCAAACAAGATTATTTGCTAAATTTTCAACATGTAAACGATCATAGCAAAATCTAGTAAGGTGGCCTTTTCGACTACAATATGTACATGTGTACACATGGGCATACATAGTGTGGAGTTTGTGATCGTGATGAGCATGTGTATGCCGTGATGGGTGTGCATGCAAGGATGGAACTTGTTTCTTTCGAACCAAGGTTTCCAAGCGTGTATGATTTAAAGTACATTGGCTCAAAGTGGAGCCCAAACAATCTACACTTTTCTTCAAAACATTTATGTCATTTTCAATAGTAGAAGATAAAGTGGAGTATGCAAAAGATGTGCTAGGTGAAGCTACACTAGCATGTGAAGACAATTCAATTTTCAATGATTCATTTTTCTTTAAAACAAAATCCAATTCTTTTATAATAAAATCAATTTCATTTTTCAAAGAAAGGTTATCTTTAAAACACAATCTAATTTTGAAGATAAAAACTCATTGTTTTTCACAACATCATCACAATCCTTTTGCTTTTCAAAAACTCATTTTCCTTTAGAGCAAGTTCTAGTTGAGATTTAAGTGAGTCACGTTCACTTGCAATCTCTTCCTTCTCTTGCAAAATCAATTCAAAGTTTGAACACAAATCCTTTAATTCTTCTTTTAGTTCAAAATTATTCTTTTTCAACAAATCATGTTTTTCAAAAAATTTCAAGCTTTTGAGCAAGTTCCATATTCAATGTTTGAACTTCAAAATAACCATGGCAATAGGAACTAGAGTTATCATCTAGTTGAGAATCCGATTGTACCTCAAGGGAGTTTTTCCCTTAGACCATGAGGCAATGCTCGTCGGACTTGTCTCTCCTAGATCTTCTCAACTTGTTGATAATCCTTGGTAACTCGGGAGAAGTCAATATGCTCCAAACTGTAAAAGCCGAATCATAATGAGCAAACACATGTAAAAGATCTTCATTAAGAGATGCTCTAAGTGTCTTAAGTGCTAATGCATTGGCCTTTCTATACTTGCTAGCATTAGGGTAGGATTCTTGAGTAGTGACTTGATAAACTAGATGTCCTAGGCTTTTTAAATGACAACTCATCTTGGCCTTCCAAATATCATGTCTAGAAAAATCAAACATAGGAGGGCTATCCATGAGTGCAAACTAAATGTGTGCAAATAAAAACTGCAAATGAAGATTAGCAAACCAAGATCTCACTCCTAGGTGGTTAAACCTAAATATCAGGAGCGGAGGCTCTGATACCAATTGAAAATCACCTAGAGGGGGGGTGAATAGGTAAAATGCTAATCTAATGAACTTAATGCGAAATTTAAAAACTAACTGTAATTAACAAGAAATGCACACTCAAACAAGCCAAGCAAATAATTATGAATGAACAATATGAATTGATGCAAGGCACAATTAGAGAGAGAGTAAGAGCCAAAGGATCAAGCGCAAACAACAAAATATGTTTCGAGGTTCGAGCACCCAGCTCTATATCCCCGCCTTCACACAGAAGGATTTTAACTCCACTAGCTTGTCCACAAAGGACTCCCACAAAGGGAACCTCCACCAATGATTTGGGGCAATAACAATTACAAGGAGTACCCAACTCCTCTCCTTACAAACACAACCTCCTCCTTGAGGCACAACACCAAGCCAACAAACAATCACCTCAACTTGAGGGATAAGCACGAAGCTACACAAGGATCACCTCACCACTTGAGGAATACAATCCAAATGCACAACCTCCTCAACACAATGAGGGAAAGGCACAAAGCCAAGTAAAGATTGGGTTTACAACTTGGTGGTCAAAAGGTCACAAACAATCTCTTTTCCCACACAAACAAAGACCCTATAGATAGGATAGAATGAAGCTCAAGTGTGAAAAATAAAGTGTTTAAAACAAAGAAAAAATCACTTGGAAAATCTTCACAAAGATATAGAATGAGTAGACCAAAACAATTCCCAAAAGACTTTTTTTCTTTGAAAAATTAAAACACTTTAAAATAAGAAGATTGATCCCTTTCTTTGCACAAAGAAACTCTTTTTAAAACTTGTTTAAACACAAGAGAAAGCTCAGAAATTTTGTTCAAAAATTCTTAGAGAAACAGGCCATTAATGGGGTATTTATAGCCCCCAGAAAAATATAGCCGTTGGCAGCAGAGAAACTGTCAAAAATGAACTACCGGTCGACCGGTCGGTCGACCGTCCAACGGTCACATTTGACCACTGGCAGCTACCGGTCGACCGGGCGGTCGACCGTCCCCAGAACCAGAGAGCAACGGCTCTCTGGCCGGTCGACCGCTCGGTCGACGAGAGAAAACCGAGAGCAACCTGCTCACAGTCGGTCGACCGTGCGGTCGACCGGCTTATGGGCAGCCAGCGTGCACGTATCCGTGCACGTCGGTCGACCGCTACGGTCGACCGACCTAGCCTGGCAGCAGCAATTCTGGTCAGAAAAACAAGTAATTTTAATCCTAAAAATTCTCATAAAATCTCTAAAATTACACAAAATTAGTTTTATCATTTTATTTTGAAATATAAACTTGTGATAAAAATTTCATCACAAATAACAAACATTTTGAAACATTTTTGTGTCTTATCATTTTTACTAAAAATAAAAAACTGTATTTTCTAAAACTTGAATTTTTGAATTGAAAATACACTTTGTCCAAAACTCATCCAAATACAAAAATATGGTATTAAACAATATTTAGACATGATGTATATGGATATAATCCTATATACATGAAACATATATATATCCATGTTTTTGACTTTAATTCCAAAATATGTTTTGTTAAAAATACCAAAACATAAAACACATGAAATAGACTATCAAACTAAATTTGTCTAAGAAGTTGAAGCATGTATGTATATAGAAGGAATTTACTATACATAAAAACATTTAAACTTATTTTGATCTATCTATTCATGAAACCAAGATCAGTTAAACCAAAAACGGAAAAACCGAAAACCAATATTCAAAACATGAAACATGTATGTTGTGAACTTGAGCATATCATACTATTCTAATTTTTATAAATGGATCTAAAACTTAAACTAAATTAGGGTACCGAAGTCTTCTTGTAGAGCGCCATCTCCAAGCCGACTCGATCCAAAACTTCATGATCCACCGAGCTTGACTCCAATGAGTGCTATATATGATCTTGTCGCTCGGGCTCTTGAATCACTATGTGAAAGCTTCCAACCCATCTTGTTGAAGCTAATCACCTACTAACATCTTGATTAATGATCTGAAACTAAAATCACAAGATTATTAGTACACATAACTACATGAGTTAATTATCATCAAAACTAGAGTGGAAGGCCTCTGAGCCAACAGGGCTCACATAAAAATTTATAAAAATCACTTCTTTAATGGTGCGCCCCACACTGTCTGGGCAGAGGCCTAATCATGAGTTGCTCGAGCTCAAGTCCGAATAACCTTATTTTTTATGAAAAAAACCCTATGCGCCTTTGCATGGGCACAAGGGTGGAAATGTTCATAAAAAGACCTATAAGGGCTTATGGTATCATCTATGTAGTCGCATGTTTGTATTGTCGTGGGGAGATGCTTCGATGGATTGCGAGCAACAATCTACTTCAACAAAGCGGAGAGATGTTGAGCTTCAACAACAGTCTCCTTCGTCGGCAGAGGAGGTTGCTCAGGGGAGCGGCGGAGAGAAGGCCACGCTTGCTTTTGAAGTTTTGACCGACTTCGGAGCGGTGCTCAATGGAAACTCCATTGCTCCACCGATTGTGTCTGCCGTGCCTGATGACGTCTCATTGAAGCAATTGTTGAAGAAGAAGACCAAGGATGCTGCAGACCCATTGACCCGTCTTGGCTCCGTTCTCTCAAAGCCTTCCCACAAAGGATTAGCTTGGATAAAAAGCAAAGAAAGAAAAGTCTGTTGTTGATTTCCCTGCGTCCTCATTAGCCAATGTGGATTCAATAGAAGATGAACTCACAGAACATGACATGGAGGTTCTCGGAGAAATGGGAATCGACCCCTTCTCTGAGTGTGTCAATGACTAGCTTGTAGTTTGCTTATTTTTTTTTTCTTTTTCCTTTCTATTTTGTATGATTTTCAAAAAAAAATGTTTGTGGAAACTTCATACAAAAAGTATTGGAACACCGCACGTAGGCCCATTAGAAGTCTTTTTTTCTCTAGGCCTATTGGGGGATGATTCATAAAACAAGTGCCAGCTTTCATGGAACTCAACAGCTCCTAAATAAATTAGTAAAATAACTTTCATTATTAAAGTAAAAAAAAACCATATTCACTTTTTGTAGTAACTTTTTAGCTTAATGTTAATGCTAGCTCGATTGAACTTCATATATCCTATTTATGTATAATATAGATTATTCTAAAAAACTGTGATAAATCTTCACCAATTACTCTGAAAGAACATGTTAAAATATTACTAGTTATCACCATAATAATTTAGTATTTTTGATTTTATAGAATTTCTTTAAAAAGTTATTAATATAGCCCCGATGAGATGTCAGATATTTCTGATATTATTGATGTGGATACCATAAATTTTAAGGGATACTGAAACTGATTCAAAGATTTCAAACTTCTATTGAAATCTTATTTAAGTCTTGCCCAGTGTAAAAAGTTACTAAAGTCTCACTCAGTGCAAAAACATGAATGTAGATGGATGAAAATTTCATATTCAATTCTTATAACTAGCGAAAGAAGGATCCCTTATGGAATAATTTTCGTAATTTCAACGACATTTTCTTCTCTAAGCTCCTCGTATCACATCTGTACAACTCCCCCACTCCTTTACATCAAGTTCTGGGTAAGGGTAGCGGCCACATTTAGGAACAAAAACAAAGCTCAATAGTCAAGAGTTCTTTCTTGAAGTCTTGAACGCAGTCTTTCCTCCAGTTGCTCCAAATTTGTGAACCCTTGTGTGCCTACACACATATCGACTACGCATTACGTTATGACTGTGGCTTTGAAATTTTCCAGAACCAAACATCACATTTTCCTTTTGTTTTCATTTCTCCTATCAAGCCAAGCAAAGGCAGCCAACCAATGAGCAGGTGACAACTAACATATAAGGCCCATGGAAAATTCTTCCACGTAGGAATCCCAAGGTTCTTTACATGTGTTATAAAATTATCCAAAGGAGAGAGTCGCGAACCCAATAGAAAAACTAACCTTGAAGAAAAGCCACGTCTTTTACTTCCCCATTTATAGTTTCCTACCAATTTTATTCTGTGGAAAAAGGAGAGAGACCCCTTTTTGTCTGAATTATCATACTGTCTTATCCTTCTCTCTTCATCCAGAAATGGAAGGCCTCTCCTTTGAGAAGGCTCGTGATCCAATGTGGATTTTCTTTGATTAAGAACGTATATTTAAGGGAGATTTATGTGCACTAATAACTAGGAATGTCTAACGGGATGGATTGAGTTGATTCGTCCTGTAACCCTAATGAATTCGTTACGAGACGGGTTAGACGGGTTCAACCCGTCTCGTAACGAATCCAACGAGACCGGTCAAAGAATCAGAGAACGAATCAGGTCTTTTGACTCGATTCGTTACCCGGATTCGTCGAGACAGGTTGGACCTGTCTCGGATTTTTTATTATGTTTTTTTGAGCCAAGACTTGTCCATAATGGTTCTTTTTTGAACCGTTGAGGGGTTACAAAAATCAAAAAACAGGATGGGGTCCATAGCTAATTTTTCTCTCTCACAGATATATAGTAATATAAGACTTTAAAAAGAGAGGAGGGGTTGAGAAATTTTCCCTGACCCAATTCATCTCGTGATCCATCACGGGACGAATCCGACCCGTCCCGTATACATAAGACGAGTCAACTCGTCTGAACCTGCCCCTATACGGGACGAATACGGGTTGGACCCATATTCGCCCTGTGCAACACGAGTCGCACAGGACGAATCGGGAGGGGTTGACCCGCCACGATAGCCACCCCTACTAATAACAATGTTTGCATACAACCGAGTCACAATCAAGATCGAGCTAAGTGGATTGTCTACACCGTGAATCGAATTGTTGCATAATGTACCTTCTGACACGCTACTTTTGAATTTCTTGGTGCACTATGTGAATTATTTATTTTGAAAAACTCCCTGAATCACTGTCGGATAAAGAGATTTAAACCCATAAATTTTTCACGAAGAAAAAAAGAGTCTTACTGTTAAAGCTAAACTCAATTAGCATCGAGAAATTCGGAGAAGAGCTCTTGCTGCATGTGAGACTAGTTAACTCAATAATGTTGCTGAAATTCCCTGATTACTTTGCTCTCACCGCCCTGGCCCATTTAGCAGGACACTTGCCAGTAGTCCAATGACTCCCATTTTCTCACCAACTTTAGCGCCCCCCCCCCGCCCCCCCCCTCCCCCACCCCCCCCCCCCCCCCCCCCCGCCCCCCCCCCCAACACCACACACACACACACACACACACACACACAACACAAAAAAAATCAATCAATGATTTTGTTTCTTGAAGCCCTTAAAAAAAAAACCCTCCCCACAGCTTCCAAACTCTTTGTACCAATGCTTCACAATCCCCTCTCAGAAGTAAACCTCATCATCATCATGGAACAAGACCAACCCCAACAAAACCTCAAGCCCTACCACAACAACAACAACAACAATATTATTACTAAGAAAATCTCTATCTCAATCTTGGTCATCTCTCCCCCTCTTGTCACGCCCCGCTTCCCAAAATACGGGAAAACAGAGTCGCGATGAGAGTCGGCGACGTATATACACGAGGAAAATACCCCACGTATACACGCCAAGCCTAAAGTAACCTGAACAAGTTATAAATTTCTATCATAAATCAGAATCACTGCAATAATACATATAAAGTCTAACACAATGATATCATATGAATAAGAATAAGGAATGTGACAGGATGCGATATATGAATAAAAGAGCAGGGATACCGATAATCAGAAGGAAGATACATTAGCTCCTCAAGGTAAATATGACCCTCTGCAAATACCTGATCAATAGTAAATAGCCCTGGATCTGGATATGCAGATTCAGGGAGTCAGAACTCCTAGTGAATGTATAAGAGAAAAAGGGAGGGACATGCGAATATAAATGTGAGCAAACTAGGAAACACATATGCTAGAATAAAACAGAAGTAACATATAAAACATGGATAGAAAATAATAAAGCCAATCAATACAAAATCAGATGTCCAATCGGTGTCACGTGTACAATCAGTTCATTGGTATTATTAGATGTTTACAATCAGTCAATATATCAAGTTCAGTCTACAATGTCAATGTAAGATTTCAGTTTGTTATTTATTATGTCAGCGAACACCAATTGTCACCTGTAATAGACGCGGCTCATACTACGTCTACTACACTTGTCAATCATAGTCCTAAGTTATTGAAATTAATAGAAGAGACATTGTCCATGCTTTAGGTGGGTTCCGTACATACCCGGAACCACGGCCCAATCACCTGGCGCTGAACCAGGTCCTACCGCTAGGTAGTCAATAACAATAACAATAACAATGTGTCAATAATAATGACAATATGAACAATACGGGATGTCAGTCATCCCCCGGAACCTTGCAGTGGAACCGTATCTCGCTGCGCAACCTGTATCCTAAGTCCATCCAAAATACAGACGCTGTCTCCTCCATCAATTTTCCCAATCCCAGTGTAAGTTGTCAATTTATATTATTATTTATAACAATCAATCTCCATGTTATTTCAATTACTGGGACGATACGGTGACAATAACAATATCAATGTAACAATAACAATGTGAACAATATTACCGTGTAAACGGTAGAACAATAGAACAATGTATATGTTACGGTCTGACAATATTTTCCCAGTAACTTTCAATAACATGAATCAATACAACAATAGAACTAGATAATACTCAATAGCCAGTCTCATCTGAAACTGGTCAATATCTCATATGCCTGTACTGCATATAACAATAGCCAATTTGTCTACTCATAGTCTCAATAATCATCATGAACTTTGTAACACCCCGATTCTTAAAATCTTGATCTAAATATTCGAATCCGTGATTTGAATGATTATACGGGATTATCTGAGATGATCATTGAATTAATCCAGTGTAAAAGTGAATTTTAGAAACTTTAGGGTATTCTGATAGTGGGATAAATTTGCATATTTCTATATGTACATGTCATGGATATTGTGCAATCATTCCCGTACAAATATATGTGTGTGTATATATAAGATTTTACTTTCAATTCTAATTCTTTTTAAGAAGTGTTTGCATATATATATTATAAATTAGTATGTGGGTATATTGTGTAAATACTAGGAATTCAATCAAATACAAAGAAATATCATGACTTTGTGTTAGTGAATATTTAAAGGAAGGGGGGTAGGTGTGCATGAGGAGGGGTGATGTAGGGCTAGGATTTAATCTAAAATGGTATAATACATGTGGCATTGTTTGAAGTAGGAGAGAAGAATTAAAATAAAACATTTATATAAGTTTGGGGAGAGAAAAAATAGGGCTCCTCTCTCTTTCTCATTTCCCCCTTTCCATCTCCCTCAGATCTGAGGAAATGAAACCCAAATCATGCCACCCAAATCTCTCTCTCCCCCCTCTCTCTCTCGGCAGTGCGGGGCTGCGCGAGGCGCGCAGGCGGCGCGCGGCTAGGGCCGCGGCCGCGGCCAGGGCCGCGGCCGCGGCCAGGCGCAGCAGGGCCGCGGCGGCTGGCCAGGCGCGCAGGTGGCGCGCGCGGCTGGGCCGCGGCAAGGGGCGGCCAGCCGCGGCCAGGGCCGCGGCCAGGGCAGCGGCGGCGCGGCGGGCGGCGATCGACGGATGAGTCGTATATGGAGGAAGGGACCCGTATTGCACGGGCGGAGTGCGAAGACGGTGCTATATATACATATATCTGGAGGAAGAGACCCGTATGGCACGGGCGGAGTGCGAAGACGGTGCTATATATACATATATCTGGAGGAAGGGACCCGTATGGCACGGGCGGAGTGCGAAGACGGTGCTATATATCATATTGGGAGGAAGGGACCCGTATTGCACGGGCGGAGTACGAAGACGGTGCTATGATTCACATATAATTGCATCCTTACAAATGATTGAGAATGAATGACTATGTGTGATACCTATGTGTGTGTGTGATACTAGGGGTATGTTGGAGGTGTTATCATATATAATAGTGAAAACATCAGAATACTGATTTAGCTGATTGAAATGAAATACTGTAAACTGTGTGAAAGTGTACGGGTTAAATCTATGCATTTCTTGAAGTATGATATGATTATATGTTATATAAGTATAGCTTGTGATGTAAGTGTTATCTGAATGCATAAACTAAGTTTATGACATAACTATGGTGGTTGGTATATTATAGCGTGAAATACAAGGTACTTGAGTAATACACACTATGTACACATAAGGCGAGAAAGTTTGTTTATGTAACTCATACACCTTATCACACGGAAAGATGAAAATCAAAGAAAGAAATTGGGGAGTACTCTTTGCACATGAAATACATGGGTTATGTGCTGTAAATACATAAGTTAAACTCGACCATACAGTTATGAGTTGTTGAGCTAATATTTTACTAAACTCTAGGTCTCTATAAATATATGCGGAATCGTAACCTAAGAAAGCCGAAGGAGAGTAGATGACCAAAAGAGTCAGACCGTGCCAAGGATTTTAGAGATTCTGTTTTGATTGTTATCTTTTAAGATGTTATCGATCTTCTCTTGTTCATCTAGATTGCTCTCGTCTCCTGGTACACTTCTTATTGATTATTTTCACAATTTATTGACCTTTCTTTTGGACTCTCCTCACTGAGCTATTGAGCTCACCCCCTTCCAGTTCATATGTTTTCAGGTTGCGTGGAAGGCAGGTGCTCGGCTTAGCTGCGTGGATATAGAAGTGGTATTTAATATGATATATTTATTCTATGTACTTAATTGTGATGTAATTGGAGGAGTTGGAGGGTGTGTATATAATTACAGTTTGAGATAGATGTTTATTAAGGATTCCTCTAGATTATGGTGATGAGTTAAAGTTATAATCTGTGTTATGTTGTGGATGCTGAGAGGGGTACTCTCGAGCATATGTTTCTTTTGTTTTCACATAAGTAGGCGATGTCAAGCCGAAATTGTTATTTGGAAAATAAGTCGATCATTGTGAGCCGTGACACTATTGTAGTTGCATGGGTGATTATTAACTTTGGTTTATATGTTTGGATTGAGGATAAGTAGGCTGATGTTGGCCGAAATTATTGCGAGTTGAAATGTATATTCGGGCATATCAGTATTTACAAAGGAGGTGTTGCCGAAAATTTAAGAATTTAGATATGATTACGATAATTTATCAGTCTAAAAGAATGTTATGTTAATTGAGGAATTTTTTTACTGGGACCATTACAGTTGGTATCAGAGCGCAGGATATTGTATAAGAATTAGACTTAGAATAGTTGTTGTAGAAAGAGGATTGGATTGCTATATTAATTGATTTGATTGATATGCATGATTGTGTTCTTTATGTATGTGAATGTTTGTTTAATATGGTCGGTTCAAGGGGTTGGAGTTCTTACGTGTGTGACTAATCCCGAAGCGTATGTTATTTGGTCACTGCCTTATATTTAGATTATGGTACCCACATGCCATAATTCAGATGTGCTCTGCTGGGGGTGTGGGCCCTCAGTATGGGCTGCCAGTGATATGGGACACTGGAGTAAGGAAATGACTAAGATATTATGCGAGTCAGGATTAAGTCAGACTGTAAGAACTTAGTATAGAGTTGATTAATAAATAAGAAACTTTGATGAGAAGGATTGAAGAAGATATGATGTTGGAAAGAGAAATCCGATGATATAAGGAAGAGATGTTATGGTTTATGCCCATCAAGTCCCGATTATACCAAGTTTCGAGGACGAAACTTTTGTAAGGAGGGTAGAACTGTAACACCCCGATTCTTAAAATCTTGATCTAAATATTCGAATCCGTGATTTGAATGATTATACGGGATTATCTGAGATGATCATTGAATTAATCCAGTGTAAAAGTAAATTTTAGAAACTTTAAGGGTATTCTGATAGTGGGATAAATTTGCATATTTCTATATGTACATGTCATGGATATTGTGCAATCATTCCCATACAAATATATGTGTGTGTATATATAAGATTTTACTTTCAATTCTAATTCTTTTTAAGAAGTGTTTGCATATATATATTATAAATTAGTATGTGGGTATATTGTGTAAATACTAGAAAATTCAATCAAATACAAAGAAATACCATGACTTTGTGTTAGTGAATATTTAAAGGAAGGGGGGTAGGTGTGCATGAAGAGGGGTGATGTAGGGCTAGGATTTAATCTAAAATGGTATAATACATGTGGCATTGTTTGAAGTAGGAGAGAAGAATTAAAATAAAACATTTATATAAGTTTGGGAGAGGAAAAATAGGGCTCCTCTCTCTTTCTCATTTCCCCCTTTCCATCTCCCTCAGATCTGAGGAAATGAAACCCAAATCATGCCACCCAAATCTCTCTCTCTCCCCCTCACTCTCTCTCGGCAGTGCTGGGCTGCGCGAGGCGCGCAGGCGGCTGGGGCCGCGGCCGCGGCCAAGGGCGGCCAGGCGCGGCGGTGGGCCAGGCGCGCAGGCGGGCGCGCGGCTGGGGCCGCGGCCGCGGCCAGGGGCGGCCAGCCGCGGCGGTGGGCCAGGCGCGCAGGCGGCGCGCGGCTGGGGGCCGCGGCCGCGGCCAGGGGCGGCCAGCCGCAGCAGGGCCGCGGCCAGGCGGCGGCCAGGGCCGCGGCGGCGCGGCGGGCGGCGATCGACGGATGAGTCGTATATGGAGGAAGGGACCGTATTGCACGGGCGGAGTGCGAAGACGGTGCTATATATACATATATCTGGAGGAAGGGACCCGTATGGCACGGGCGGAGTGCGAAGACGGTGCTATATATCATATTGGGAGGAAGGGACCCGTATTGCACGGGCGGAGTGCGAAGACGGTGCTATGATTCACATATAATTACATCCTTACAAATGATTGAGAATGAATGGCTATGTGTGCTACCTATGTGTGTGTGTGTGATACTAGGGGTATGTTGGAGGTGTTATCATATATAATAGTGAAAACATCAGAATACTAATTTAGCTGATTGAAATGAAATACTGTAAACTGTGTGAAAGTGTACGGGTTAAATCTATGCATTTCTTGAAGTATGATATGATTATATGTTATATAAGTATAGCTTGTGATGTAAGTGTTATCTGAATGCATAAACTAAATTTATGACATAACTATGGTGGCTGGTATATTATAGCGTGAAATACAAGGCACTTGAGTAATACACACTATGTACACATAAGGCGAGGAAGTTTGTTTATGTAACTCATACACCTTATCACACGGAAAGATGAAAATCAAAGAAAGAAATTGGGGAGTACTCTTGGCACATGAAATACATGGGTTATGTGCTGTAAATACATAAGTTAAACTCGACCATACAGTTATGAGTTGTTGAGCTAATATTTTACTAAACTCTCGGTCTCTATAAATATATGCGGAATCGTAACCTAAGAAAGCCGAAGGAGAGTAGATGACCAAAAGAGTCAGACCGTGCCAAGGATTTAGAGATTCTGTTTTGATTGTTATCTTTTAAGATGTTATCGATCTTCTCTTGTTCATCTAGATTGCTCTCGTCTCCTGGTACACTTCTTATTGATTATTTTCACAATTTATTGACCTTTCTTTGGACTCTCCTCACTGAGCTATTGAGCTCACCCCCTTCCAGTTCATATGTTTTCAGGTTGCGTGGAAGGCAGGTGCTCGGCTTAGCTGCGTGGATATAGAAGTGGTATTTAATATGATATATTTATTCTATGTACTTAATTGTGATGTAATTGGAGGAGTTGGAGGGTGTGTATATAATTACAGTTTGAGATAGATGTTTATTAAGGATTCCTCTAGATTATGGTGATGAGTTAAAGTTATAATCTGTGTTATGTTGTGGATGCTGAGAGGGGTACTCTCGAGCATATGTTTCTTTTGTTTTCACATAAGTAGGCGATGTCAAGCTGAAATTGTTATTTGGAAAATAAGTCGATCATTGTGAGCCGTGACACTATTGTGGTTGCATGGGTGATTATTAACTTTGATTTATATGTTTGGATTGAGGATAAGTAGGCTGATGTTGGCCGAAATTATTGCGAGTTGAAATGTATATTCGGGCATATCAGTATTTACAAAGGAGGTGTTGCCGAAAATTTAAGAATTTGGATATGATTACGATAATTTATCAGTCTAAAAGAATGTTATGTTAATTGAGGAATTTTTTTACTGGGACCATTACAAACTTAGTCTCCATAGTCATCCTGATCGTCAAGTATCGATCCAGGTCAAGGTATCTAATATGGCAAGCCATCACCAATATATCTGTATCTCAGTAACTGAAATAACAAATGCTCTGACACATCTATTCAGATCTCTACACTCCAGTCTGATCAAAGTCATCACACCCTTTCACTTCTATCAAGGTCAAACATAAGGTCTCAAAAGTCGGTAACATATCAGATATATATCTAAGATCTATCAGGTCAGGTCAATGCAATCACTACCTATTTCTCAAAATCAGATTCATCCAACTATAGTCAAGATCATAATTAAAGGGTAAATTCTCAATCCATAAGAATCTAAAACAGCAGTCAGAACAAGAGTTAGTCGACTAGGGTAGGAGCAAGTTGACTAGTATAGAGGATTTTGGACTGGGTTAGTCGACTATCAAAAAGAAATAAGTCGACTATAACAAGTGCAAGTCGACTAATAAGAGGGAAAAGTCGACTAATATAGGATATTTGACTGGTTTAGTCGACTAGCAAGAGGGATAAGTCGACTATAAAAGGTGTAAGTCGACTATAGGAAAGGGAAAGTCGACTAATATAACTTACAGTAAACAAACAGAGAGTACACAACTTTCTAAATAGAAACTTAGTCGATTAGGAGTTATGATAAGTCGACTAGGGTAGGAGCATTAGTCGACTATAATAGGGGCAAGTCGACTAATATACTTGTTGGTGTGTATGATTAAGGCTCTAAACAAATTCCTAAAAATACCCAAAAATTGTATGTGTTACACTTGTTATCATCAAAATATGTCATCCAACAATATGACTGAAATTCCTTTCACATAGTATATGAATCTCTAACCTCAATCAATGATCCATCATGCTCAAGATCAATACATATCTATATCCTAGAATTTATCACAGGTATATCAGTTACAAGGTCAAGTCCAGTCAACGGTATATCAATACTAGGCCTAAGCCAACAACGGTGATTTACTAACACATAAAATAACACTGATACAAGCTCCTATCAACTATATAATTAAAGTAAACAATCATAGATGCCTCATGAAGTGGTACAAGTAATCAAACTGATATAATATAACAGAAAGTCATATGAAATGATAAGTGTAACATGTAAACGCATACCGACAACGGTAAATAAGGAAATGCACAAGAACGAATACTCACCTGAAATGATGCAGTTCAGAATCGAATCGCCGTCTGGTCTTCACTGCACGAACCGGTACTGATCTACGGATCATCTCATGGATCGGTCTTCGAATCGCCTGTGCATCGAGTCCATAACGAATAAGAAATCGAATCGGGCCTGGATCTCAATAAACGAGTCGTATCGGGTCAATGTCGTCGGAGATCCGGTGGATCCCCGGAGGAGATCGGTGATGAGTCGGGCTCCGGTGGAGGTCATAGAAGAGATGGAGTGCTCCGATGGTGGTTCCGAGGTACTCGCTTTCGCCGGCGGAGGAGAAGGACATGGCGGCGGTGCCATGGGAGAGGAGGGATCTCCGGTTGGGGGTTCTGCTGAGGGATTATCCCATTATTCAAGTATAGACTCAACTCTTAAGACTCAAAATGATAATAAAATAACAACCAATGACGTTACTGGTTAATGACAATCTTAATCAATCAGGCCATGCACATATACACTTAGAAGTTTATCAACTCTTTAAATGGATCCGGTAAGTTGATTATTAGTGAAAGACACATAATATTACTATTACAGATACTTAATCCATGTTATATAATCTAATAGTAAATTTATTATATATATATATATATATATATGAGAAAAATGTATATCAGCCCGCGGGCTGAGAGTACTCTCTCAGCCTGCGGTGACGTGACTCAATTTGTCACCTCACTGACTTGCGGCCCGCTTTTAAGTAGAAGTTAAATTACCAAATACCCCTTATGATAACTTTTCCTTATTGTTTATTATTATTTTTCCTCCCTTTATTTTTGCCGCTCTTTATAGGATATAAATTACTTTTCGCCCTATTTCTTTACCTCTTTTTTAAAGATCTAGTTTTCCTTTTCAGCCTGCGATAAAATTTTTTTTGAAAATATAAAATCTTTTCAGATCAATTTTTTCAGCCTGCGATAAAATTCTACTTTATAGTTTAATTTTTTTGTATATAATGTAGTCAGACTCTTTGGTCGCATTGTACATTTAAACTGCGACTTAGTCAAAGTCTTTGGTCGCAGTGTACATGTTGAAATGCGACCAAGGTCGCAGTATTGTTATTGATAAAGATGGCCAGCAACTGCAATCTAGGGTTGCATTACATGGACTGCGACTTTGGTCGCAGTACGTTAAGTAATTAATTTTTTTGAATATAATGTAGTCAGAGTCTTTGGTCGCATTGTACATTTAAACTGCGACATCGAGGAAACTCCATGCTCACTGGATAACCTTCTGGTGAAGAGATATTCATAAACGAAAGATCGTATCCCGTCACTTTGGAGGGTCAGTTGGAATCGGAGGATTCTGCTGCCACGAGACCTCCAGGAGAAGATGCTCTTAGTAGTCAACAAGGGCTCTTCTTGGCTCTTTTGATGTTTTTGTCTTCTTGGCTACTTTGATGTTTAGTCTTCTTTGTAACACTCAATCTTATTGATTCTGCTACCACCAGACCTCAAGAAGAAGATTGCTCTTAGTCAACAAGGGATTTTTTGATGTGTAGTCTTCTTGGCTACTTTGATGTTTAGTCTTCTTTGTAACACTCAATCTTATGATTCTGCTGCCACCAGACCTCAAGAAGAAGATTGCTTAGTCAACAAGGGATTTTTTTTGATGTTTAGTCTTTTTGTACTGCTGTATTTGTAACACTCAATCTTATTGTATAAGAGATCGTTTGTATCATTTGCACATGCCTGGAGATAAATGCCTGGACATAAATAAAAAGCATATTTGTTTTTTTAATAAACTACGAACTTGTTCGCAGCCATGCATTGCAAACAAAACAACTATGACCATAGATGATACTGCGACCAAGCTCGCATAAGATACATTGCAAACAGTAACTACTGCGATCAGGGTCGACACTGTGACCAAAGTCTGCGACTAAGCAACTGCTGCGGTGACGTGTCACCTCGCGCAGTGTTGTTGTGATTAAGACTAAAGACCAGCAATAGCGACCAAGATTGCAGATTATTTTTTAAGACTGCGGCCATCAACTGCGACCAATGTCGCAGTGTTGTTGTTCATTATTTATAAAGACCACCAACTGCGACCAAGATCGCAGTGATGTTTGATTAAGAGTAAAGACCAGCAACTGCGACCAAGGTCGCTGTGTATTTTATTAAGACTAAACACCAACAACTGCGATCAAGGTCGCAGTTATTTTATTAAGACTACGGTCGTTTTTTTATTAAGACTACGGTCAGAAACTGCGACCAAGGTAGCAGTGTTGTTGTTGATTAAGACTAAAGTCCAGCAACTGCGACCAAGGTCGCAGTGTATTTATTAAGTCTGCGTCCAGCAACTGCAACCAATGTCGCAACCTTTCATTTTAAAAATTATAAGGGTGAAGTAATATAATTATTAACTGCGACCAAGGTCGCAGTATATTCGTTTAGAGTAAAATATTTAAAATGAAGGTTTGTAACAATTGTACAGCATTTTCAAACAAGACATAGTAGTAAAAAATGTAATTCACACAATTAACTTTAGAAAAACAGATTTAATATATTTAAAAAAAATAAAATACAATTTTTTTAAACTTCTAATCCTCGTCATCACCATCGTAATGAGAATATTTTTTTTAAACTTCTAATCCTCGTCATCACCATCGTAATGAGAAAGAAGTTTGCGACTTTGGTCGCAGTACTGAAGGAGGTCGCATTACTATACGATAGCATGTTTCCTCGGTATTCTTTATTCTGTATTAAGTATGCGACCATGGAATATTTTTTACTTTCAATGCTAGAAGTCACTGTCGTCATATAAAAGGGGTATTTTGTCAATTTGTTTCACGATTGTTTAGGCGGGGTTTTTTTGATTTTTTTGGCGCCCACACTCTGCGACCGATG